>UXGD01000498.1:0-56958 GCA_900474315.1 Torymus auratus | reverse complement strand
ATTCCCATTTTATAGCAAGTGCCTAATATAAATGGTCAGTTATTAGTTATAAAATGTTTTGGATTTCCACCAGGGTTGCTTTATGCATAATGCAATTATTTCGTTGACTTTAGTCGAAATGACGTTCAAATGTACCAACAGCTAGTACAATCAATCAGTCACCTTTCATTAAAATATTATATTTATTTTTAGACTTACTTCGTCATTGTGTAATAATTTTAAACCCAGAGCAACTAACTTCACCCTGTAATCAACCGCATTTACATATAAACAATCCCGCAATCTCGTCTAAAAGACGCTTTAATCATCGAAATTGCCTGCAGCAGCAGCAACAGCACGTCTTCACCGTCTCTCAATCCTCAGCACACGCCACGCACGCACATTCCACGCGCGCGTGCCTGCACACACAAAAGCTCCTCTCTCTCTCTCTCCTCGACAGCCCATCGCGCCGATGATCGCGCGATATAAGCACGCGCCATCGTCGTTCCTCCTCCTTGCACAAAGGCTTCTCGCGCACACAACGCATACTCTCTCATCCGAAGTGCTCGGCAAGCCGTTGTTACGATATCGACGTCTCTCACGGTATATACGCACTCGTATATATGCAAACGGCGCAGTATGCTTCTCTCTCTCGAAACTCCTCGGGGCGCGTCAAGTCGATCGAAAGATAGATTCAACCCACGCGCGGCGGCGAACAAACAGGGGCCGATTGGCGTGTGCTCGCGTTCTGTAATCCGAGCCGATAAGTAAGCCACGCGACACCACCGCTATCCCTTTGACGCGTCCTTGCGCGAGTAATGACAGAGTAGATTGTTGCGGTGGTGTATATTGAGGCGCCTGACGCGCCATTCCTTGCGCGGAATCGTCCAAGTTTCGCGAGATGAGCGATTGACTGAGAGCTGGAAAAGTTGTCGTTTCAGGAGGCGTAGGTTTGAGTATCGAGATGGAAGGTCGGATAAAAGATATGCAGGTTTCGTGTGGGGTAAGGAGTGGTAACTGGGCGAAGTTTATTAAATTATCTTTGAAATAGCGTTTTGGGTGAGTTCACTTTCATTTAAGTCAAGAGTGAACAAAAGCTTTACGTAAAATGGATGTTTTTATGTATATAAATCATTCTACCTTATAACTGCAGGAATTAACGCGCGCGTTTAGCATAAATTTAGCGTTGCTATTGAGTTATACAGAACTGTATAATACACATCATGTTTCAATGCAAATACTACTGTTTGTACCAACCGAATTACAAATAATTTCAACGCCAAAGTAAGCGAAATAAATCAATCATTTACACGCAGCTTATTTATTCGAAACTACATTTAGTTTAATCAGCGCTTACCACAGTAAATTACGAACACAAGTGAAACCTTTACAGTACACCACCTTTAATTTCGCTATATTCCATTCTCGCCAGTCGAGTATATTTCTCTATAAATATCCCAGCCACCTCGTACACGCAACCATTATACTTACGAGGCGTAAAACGGACGCAGGATAATTTCACGCTGGGGAGAACAGAGCGGCCACGTGGGACTCTATAAGGACGGCCAACGTCCTCCTCGCCGCCGTCGTCGTCATTGCTGAAAAATCGACTGATCTTAATGCACGCAGCGTGGGCGGCGAAGGTGCTGTCAGGATGTGAGAAAGGATGCCCTCGTTCGATTCAGAGGGCACTGATTTCGAAATATTTATGATCGTTAGTGACACTAACTGCTGCACGAGAGCAATACAGTACAATTTTTCTGTAATTATTGTCTCGCTCTTGTAAATTCTTGAAAATTTCTCTCTTGACTTGGTCTTGTCACTCAACATGAAAAGTATTATTGTCTTGTCTTGAAATTCTCGAGTATATTGAGTTACGTAGACGTGTGACAACCCGCGCAAAAATCGAAACCGTTGGATCTATTGCGGCGCTATATTGGTACCATCTAGCGCCGAAATTGCGGTTATTCGTCGGCGCTATGGTTGCGCTAGCATAGCGCTATATAGTGCATTATTTTTACTATTTCCATTGCTATGCTATCGCAACCATAGCGCCGATGAATCACCGCAATTTCGGCACTATATAGCGCCACAATAGATCCACGGTTTCGATTTTTGCGCGGGAAGCATCATAATTTATAGCTTTTCTCGAAATTGATATGTTATAGGTGCATGTAAGGAAACCTATATTTTAGTCTTTTAAGATCCGAAGTTCCATTTATACCATTTTTTAATACATATATACTTAATAAACTTAATTCGTTTTGCGTAAAATGAAATTGTATATTTTTATACGACGCTATACATGAAGTTTGTGCAAGAAATTGAGTAATAAAATTTTTTATTTCATGAACTGTTTTCATTTTCTGTTAATATGTTTGATTGTTTAATATGCTGCGAAAATTATAAGCATCTTATCGAACAAAAATCCAATTGTGGTTATAAAGTTTTATTAATGTTGATTTTATCAAACATTTGTAATTATATATTAATTTGACGAAAAGCATGTTTTCGCACTACGTGAACTTGAAAGTTGTATGGGACCTGAACTGTTAATAAATATATTGTAGCAAACATAATAAAGAAGTTTTCTTTCCATTCCTGAATTTGATTCTTTATGTGATGCGTAGGAAGTTTTGCCTGATAGATACATTTTATACGTTAAAGCGAACTTATACCTTTGAATTTTTTCAAATGAAATTTCCTAAAACAAAAAAAGATATATTAATAATACTGTATAGAAGTAATATACCATAGATAGACATGACTTCTGATGAAATGGATCACAATAGAAATACCTGTGCTTATTTTAGCGCTACAGCGCCTATGTGCACGCATTACTAAAAACGTGCTGACATTCATCGACTATTTACCAACTAATATTATTGCTTACCTTAATATTATTGCTTAATCTTTTCTCCACCTCAAAGTAGGTATGTACATAGCCTAAAGAATAGCCTAAAGTCTTATATAATAGAAAAAGACGTTATGGTTATTGAATTATAAAGGACCAAAAAGTCGCAAAATCACGACTTTTCAGAATTTAGAAAGTTTTTCTTAGAAATGGTAGGTTTTACGAAAACAACTTAATAGGTCACTTTTGGTTCGAAATTTGTCCAAAGAATATAAACAATTTTTTTTTAGAACGAAATACTGCAAATTTGATTTTGTGATTAAAAATTGTTAATAAAAATCTACAGATAACTTTTTCCAAAAAGTACTCAAGATATTCATATTCAGAGGGTCAACATACGTTAGAAAAATCTGGGTGCATCCATGTATCTTAATCGGCCACGGCCACCCCTATAAATAACCCGAACTAAAGGCTACCTATATCTCTGCATAAAATGGGCCCTGTAACTTCTACTTTGGTCCATTTTACCACAAAAAATCATATTTATTTATGTTATGTCACTACAATACAATATTAAAAATGTTCCGATTTCGTTTTAGGAGATTTAAGTTTAAAAATTAAAAGGTTTATAAGATTTTATCAATATTTACTTTATTTCATAATTTATAATAAAAAAAAACTTAAAGGGAAAGCTTTATAACTATAAAAATTTTGAAAATTCTGATTTTCATGTTTTTATTTCCTTAGTATTTGCGCCTACTCAAGTTGGAATTGACACTATTGATCTGATTTTTAACTGAAGATAACTAAAGATTTAAATGAATGTTTTTAATGAATGTTCTTAGACTGAGACGCAATAAAAAGTAACAACTATAAAATATTTTTGTTTCAATAAAATGTTGAAATGATAATTTTTTTCCATTACGTAAAAAATTAGAAACTCTTAAAAATTATAAAAAATATAAAATAGTATAATTATAAAAAATTATTACTCTTAAAAATTATTATCCACGACGTGCAAGTATTCTCTGATTTTTTACAAACAGTTCTTTGTTTTATACTCTTTCATGGAGGTGATTGTGGTCGCTAGAACATGTTAAACTAAAGAACAAAAAAATATTATAAATTTCAAAAATATTAGTCATGAGAATACGATTAAATATTTAAGAAAATATTCCAATCACTTTCATTGTATTGACATAACTCCAATAACAGACTCGATAAACTCCCTCATTATTCATTTTGCGAAACAAGCACGAGCCGTCCACTACAACCATAAACAAAATCCCAACGCCGTCGCTCGTGCGGTCTGAGGACGCGTGCTTTAAAAATCCATTAACCTTTTTCTTTTCTAAAAATGAGCGCGGAAAGAAACAACATGCAAACAGCGTCTAAACAGGAAATTTGCACTTTATTCGCATATAATCCTTTCGCAAGTGCGCGCGCGCGCGTCGTAAAACACGTATACGGGGAGTCGGAGGGGGAGGGCGCAGGAAAATCGTAAAGAAGAATTGCGAGAAGCAAACGAACGCAGCGCGTTTTGGCTTTGCCTTTGCGCAATATAACTCTCGTGTTCGCTCTCTCGCGATGTAAAACGTTCGACATTTTTGCCCAAGGATCAGCATTAATGTCTCGCGCTTTCCAAGGCTTTTACAAGACAAACGCGTTTGCGATTGTTAGGGTAATGAGGTGCGTTCAAGGGTGCGAGGTCAAAGTCCACGTTTTCGGGAAAAATGCCTGGCCTTTTTGTGTTTATGGTAGTTGTAGCAATTTTCGGTCATTTACATCGCCAGTTTGTTATGCTGAATAAATATTGACAGCGGCAATTTTACGCAAGTGTTTTCGTTTATTTTTAAATAAACGAGTGAAGTAATCGATTAGAACACATATTAATTCATGTTTATAAATATTTTATTATGCGGTAATTGATGAGCAAACAAAATATATAATAATTATTTTGTATATAAAATCAATTGAAGAAATTTATATCCGCAGTAGTTAGAATTACCCTAATAAAACGCCTTATTTTTTCAACAGTTTCGAAATAGAATTGATTTCCCTAATCTAAAAAATATTGCGATAAAAAAGCAGTGTTTCATACAGCGAATGCATTGATATTACTTATCTATCATTGCTTATTTTATTTTTGATATTGTAGAGATATAGCGATTTTCACTCAACTTCGTTAAATATCCTTATTATGTAGAAGTTTAAACCACATTTTAATAAATTAAGTTTTATTTTTGTACAGCACGTAATAAATTGAAATGCTTAATTAAGTTTATGTTTGCTCATACTCAAGAATAATAAGGTCGCATCATAAATAGAAGTTCTGGTTATGTATCATCATCGTTGATAGAGCGAAATTCGACTCCTATACATTGGAGACTTTGACACCTGTCACTATACTCAACTGAATAGGTATTTTTCCACAAAAAAAATGAAGTTTTTTGCAGGTCATCTTGCATAAAAATAAAGAAGCCGATATCATTGGATTTATTGGAACTGTTTTACCAATTATGCTAATGACGTTGCCGAACTTTAAACTGGTTTTTCTAGAAACATGAGTTTTTCATTTAGCCCAACTTTCGTTTTATCGAATAAGGTTAATCGATATGTTCATTTAATTAATTCGCATAGCGATTTTTTTGCGTCATACTTCGAGGTAGTGGATATTTTTTCATAAAAGACTGAACATACAGTGGAAATTTAAAATTACTTAATTTCTTATAATTTTGTAAAATAACAAGTTAAATGATTTTCAAAGCAAAATAGACAATGATAAGACAGTAAAGTATCAAGTATCTACAAATTGTACACGGAAAGGAATTCTCTAGTACATTTTCAAGGTATCATTATAATTTTCTCACAGCCTGCCTACGTTGGCATTTTTACAATTATTTAGAAAAATTCGTAGGTTCCTTAAAAAAAATCGTATGTTCGTCAGAAAAATTGGTCTACAAAAAATTACTGTAGTACATGCATTGTAAAATTTGTCAGATTAGCAGTCTGTGAGAGAATTAAAATGGTACCTAGCAAAATTTACTTAGAGGGAATTTCTCTCCGTGTATTATTTCAAAATTATTGAAAAGTTTCTATTTGGAATATCAATTATGAGTAAAAACTTCGTTAATAACTATTGCAAAGATATCAGAAAATCAAATTATTTCCGAAAAGATCTTTAAAACAATATTTATTTTTAGCACAGACAAAAACATAATATTTTCTCCGGTCATTCCTACCTAATCAATCATTGCAGGCCGAACTAAATTGCTGTAACAGAGCCGCAAGAAATTGAAAAAATCCCCGTTACCAACCGGGCGCGCGCACGAGATTGACACGCGATTAACGTGTGCGCACATTACATACATTATATACATATTTTTTTTCAACAAGCACGAGCATCCGCGACAGGAATTTTTATTTGCTGCGCGTCGCGCGCACGCGCACACGTACATATCAGGCTACGATTTCGCAATTCGGAAGTATCGAGAAGGCCGACGGCGTGAAAACGCGGAAGTGGAGATTTTTTCGAAGCATGTATCCGCTCGGTCGTGATGCGTGACACGACGATTCAATTCGGTGCTGTACTAAACACGTTTGCGCGCATCTTCGTTTGGTCGAGTGTTTTCCTATTATGACTGATCCGTTGTTATTTTTTTGTTTATCGTTCGCGTTTTTACAACGCCGGCGGCGTATTTGAGACAATCGGCTTGTCGGATCTTTACATAATATTGCTTTATGACCTAATAATTAACTTTGGATAAAGTTCGGTGTGACTTCTCTGTTTTATCTATACGGTTATTGAGAATTGATATATCATTTTCTTAATCCCGAGTTATTTATTATAAATGTTTGATTGATTTGAATTTACCTTTTGTGATATTGAGGAAGTTTTTATGATTTCGTTATTATCTTTCTCTCTACTATCTTTCAAAGAAATTTGACCACATCTTTTTAGTTATAATTAAATTAATAAAGTTGTCTGATGAATTATATAGCAGATAAAGAACATCAAACCGGGTGTCATATCAGTTCTATATTAAACATTTGTCGCATTTGCCTACCTTGTATTGATAACAAAGTACTTGTATTATTAATATCACTTGCAAATATGTCATATGCATTACCTACTTAAGGATAAAAAATTTCAGAAATTATACGTGTATTGAATAACATCAATATACGCATAATTTATTTTCAAAGTATAGTGTTACTAAAAGTGTTCCTTCACAATACAGTAAAATATATTTAATAATAATTAAAATAACTAAACTAATGGGGAATACGTATCAAAGACTATAGTTATGGACCTAATTCTATCTACCTAATTTTATGGAATTACTAACTGTAATCTATACATCTTTTATGAATGACTCATTCTCCCGAAAACTTTTCACAGACATAAATAGTTGCGAATAAATACTACTGTATTTACTCAATTAGATTTAACGGCGAATGATCGAAATAGATACCGCAAATTGTACTCCTATTATTACAGCTGGTAACTGTTTTCAAGTGTTTGGACTTTACTTTTAGCTCTACTTTTATTGTTCCACCATTTTTTTCCTAATACTAGTCTGCTGCAAATTCCTGTATACACGTAAAAAAAATAGTCTCGCAGTTAATATATAACTTCCTCGAACAGTAAAAAAAGTTGTACCTTCGATCTCTGTCAATCACACGACAATACGTGGATGGATAAGCCTCGCACCGATAATCTACTTTTGTCTTGTCGATCTCGTATTATCGTTATGATGTCATATTATCTTTGGATGTGTATCAAGACCAGCTCTAGAAATTTATTAATTGTATGCGGTCGATAAAAAAAAGTGACAATAGCGCTTCGGCCATTCTGGAAAGACCGTATATACGCTTTGTGTATTTTTAAACGAAATTCTAGTGCTTATACAGGAAGCTGACGTCTAGAGTCCCGCGAATGAAAATAAATCGCATCGGCCTGCATGCTCGCGCAATGATTTTGTGATGTAGTTTAATCGTAGTCTAATATATATATAGAAAAACAGTTATTAATCATCTCTCGATGACTTTTAAAATGAAGACTAATTTTTTTTAAACAAAATCGTTACTTTAAACTAATATAATGTTTGATAAGTATGATTAAAGAAGTTTCTAAAATAAAATGTCGCGGGCGTTTTTATTAAAATACAGAGTACATAAAGTTTTTTATAATTAACTAAACCACAATTTAATTACAAATCACTTTTGTATTATAAACAATTCAAATATCTCAATATTCAAATTAAAAATATTCTCATGTTTATTTATGAACACGATAAATTAAATTTATATCAAGGAAGCTTTTTAAATATAATCATATACAGTATCAAGTGTCATTGGACATTTCCATACCAATGAAATTCTACTCCAATTACTTTCAAACAAAAGTATCTCAAACACACCCGGCGACATTGACATCTCAGCCTCCCACCTGGCCAGAAACGACGAAATTGCACAATGTTTTATTGGACCCGGGCACACTTCTCGCCAGTGCCATACATTTCTATACCATGAAACTCGTACAATAAACTGCGCAAACTCAGTTTCTCGTCTATACGCATGTACATAAGAATGATACCCATGTGCAAAACCAAGCGTACATAGCGCGAGAAATCTAGTATTCTAGAGGTACGCGAGGGAAAACAAAGTCGGCGGGTCCAGAATCGAAATTTTCGTCTATTCGTACAATGCAATGAAGGTGAAGTGGCGTACACAAGGACGTGTCGGATATTGTCATTTTCGCGCTATGACATACGATGGAGATGGAGAAATGAGTATAAGTAGGAGCGAGTGTACGTGAGAAAAAGACAAAGGATTAAACAGGCGGTAGCGTGATCAACGTACATAGCTTCCATGTTGGTATTGCGTGCGTTGAATATAATTTGTGATTGAATTCGTTTATGAGTTTGATGGCTTTTCGTACTTGAAACTTTGTACATACAGCGTAGTTCAGAGGAACGTAATGATTAAATCTTACGATCGCCTTTGCATATAAACTGGTCCAAATTTAATGAGGATATTGTGCTAGTTTCAGCGTATGTAGAGGCATAGAATTGAGCCTAAAATAGCATATGCTTGATTAAACAAGCTCAAAATTATTTCCAACTCGGACTGCTTTTTAGTTTGGTAATTTCATCTGTAAATGTAAAAGAAGAAATTTGTTATCCAAACATCGGATATTTTAAATCCGCATGAGATATATTTTTTTACCGATCACACTGTACGTATATCGCAGAGTTCTTTCGGCTACCCGAAACTGCTCATTCATCATTTCAACCCTGAAAAATAACCAGACGCGTTGTATACCTGAATCACACACTCCCGATTCCCCGTACCGGCTACTAAAATCCTACCCAGTCCCGTCATAAAAAGTAACCTTCTGTCAATATCCCTACAGTTCTAATGAGCGATTAATATTGATGTTAAAGACAAGGAAATACTTGATGGCTGATAAGGCGTGTATAGTGCGCGCGAAGTAGCCAGACACGGCCGGCTCATTAGTTATGCGCGCGCGCGTACGCGGCGAATTTCAGACGCGGTGCGTGTACCGATAAATAATCTCTTGGAAAAATGCGAGCGCGACGACAGGACCGTTACGGATTGGTCCTTGCTTCTTAATGCTTTCCTACCCCCACCCAAGCTGGCCATATAATTTTATAAAAGCATTTTCAGCCGGTCGCCTGCCTACATTCGACGCGAGTGCGTCTAGCGTCGCGGATCTCCTCTTCGAGAACTTTTGGATTCTTTTCTTCTTGTGATTTGTTATTAAATGTTATTAAAAGAGAGAGGTTTCTGTGGTCAACACGGCGACTATATAGTGACAATCAAGTGATCCTTGTGTAGTGCTGGCGGTTATACGCGGAAACAAATCAACGCAACGAAGACAATCGAATTACCAGGTTCGCCGTCACGCGACTTCATCGCCGATTGCATAAAATCCTCAGTGTTATGAAGATAAACAGGGAAATGTTGAATAGTTTAGTAATATGTGCAGTGTTTTGCGAACGTAATTACGTAGAAAAGTGTAGAACTATTAATGTGAACAATTGAACTCTTGTCAAGAAACCTTGTTAAGTCATCTAATAGCCAAAACAATACACAGTGTTTTGCCACTATTTTCCAAGTTATTTGCAACAAAGTAATTGCGAAAGGAAACATTTTTGTATAAAAGTTTACCCAAAACAAATAAGTAGCATGGACATATAGATACTTTCAAATCACAAAAGTTCCTTCCAATAAAAATAAGGGTTATAAAAATGAATACGCTCTCATAATAATTATAATCAAAAGGGGTACATCTGAAAGTACCAAAACTCGGTAACCAACAAACCTCAGCGCGCAAAGTCACCTTTCTGCCACTGGGGAATGCCTTATCGGTTATCGTCACGAGCAGCGCGACGCGCTACCGCAGTTCCGATAAACTCGCACACCTGCCCGTAGAGAGAAAGCTCTCTAAGTATATAGTAGCTCGAACCAGCACGCAATCGCTAATCTCTCCGACCGACGCTCCTGTGGCTACTACTAAACTGGCCTCTCGTGTCTACTTCGCCTCTTGAAAATTCAAGCCAGGCGCGGCCTTTCCTCAAAGGCCACATATTTGCGCCTCGCGTATAATACTTAGCATACGCGCGAGGGACAGTTATACAGGCTCCCGGTGGAATTTCGCGATTAATCAATTTTTATATGCGGCGAAGATCCAGAGGATAAAAAAAGAAATTTTACTGGATTTTTACGGTCTCGTAAAAACACGTGTGTGTGCGCGTGGAGAGCGATTGTTGTTCTTTTTATTTTGCGCTTCGCTTCGTTGCAGTGTATACGAGCGGCTGTTATTGAATCTTGTGCAGCTTTTGACATTCTCGATTAGATTAAAGATTCAAGTGGCAAAACGTACGTGATTAAAGGAGTGTGGAGAGAGGGATAGGATTGGGCTTGATTGTTTGTACAGCGGCGGGTTATTTGTTTTGCTTTGGGTTCACGGCTCGTGGATCCGGTGTCAATGAACAGCAAGTGTATTAAAAAAGTGGATTAAAGAATGAAAGTGACTTTATTCGACGAGGCGTTCAAGGATCAATTCAACTAGAGCACGAAATGTCGGAGATGTTTCAATTTAAGGAACAGCAGCGCTTGATTAACTAATCAACCTTAATACCATTTTGATCGCTATTAACCAGATCAAACATCGAAACCGATATCGCCATCGGCGCACTAATCAAAAGAAAGCAAGCAACCCATCGCACCCGCGCGAAAACAAATACAAGCCCGCGTATCAATCGTGCAACGATGGACTAATTGACGAGTATCTTAATCGCCGTGTGCTCTTTCGCCCACACCCCACGCGTGCGTATATGAAGAAACGCGTGTGTATACACACCCCCTCCCCGGTCACGAAGCTCGCGCCACGCGCCTCGCGGTCAGTTCGTACCGAGCCGCGAGCGCAAACGGACAAACATCGCACCGTCTCTGTCTACCTCTCCGCCTCACTCTGTCTCTGATTCTCGCGCGTGAATTGTGCGGGCGCGCACTGGAGGGGGCCGTGAAATGACGGGCTAAAGTGGCTCAAACGAGCGCACAGTGGATGATGATGACGACGAAGACGAGTGCCACCGCTGCTGCTGCTGCCGTCGGTGTCCATCACTACGTCAGTGAGGTGACATTTTTGTGGGCAGATATCGCGCGCCTCTAAGTGTGTGCGTGCGCGTATTGCGCATCTTTGGCACGCTGAGAAGAAAGGAAGCGGGAAGAACACGCGAGAAGGATGAACTGACGTCGACGATTAAACGTCGAAAGACTGGCTTCTTTTTTTTGTCAACAGGTGGGTTTGTGCGAGACTTTTTTTTTTACTCGACGATGAGTTTTGATAAGGGGGTTGCGCGCTGTTAAGTTATAAGCTGCTTGGACCGCTGCCGGAGTTTCTTCGGATTTGCATTTTAAATCGACGGTAATCGCGGTGCAAGTGGATAAGTCGTTGGGTTTTTTGCGCTAATGGTTCTTTAATCTTCGAGAATAAAAGTAATATCGCGTTGATATAGGTTCTAACAATTGATTATCGCGAAGATGAGATTATATTGTAAGTGTGATTAAGGTTTATCACGTTTCTCTATTTTTATTTAATCTAATCGACTTGCTTTACTTAATTGAAATTTGATTTTAAGGAACGTTATTATAGTTCATGGTAAACAGTTTATTCTATGAAATTTTATTGCATTCTATAAATAGACTTCCACTTAAACTTATTTCAGCTCATAAAAATTACACTTTGTAATGGTTTTAAATTTAAAATCCATTTCTCGAACAGCCACTTAATTTCGGTTTGTTATCCTCGAGACATATTTTAAGAGCTTTCCAAACGATGACTATACACGCGAACCAGCATAATTTGTCAAACACCGTTAATTGATGATAAAGCGAGCAACCCCCTTTGCCTTGACGTGATTACATGTACTTGTATTTTTGGAGCTATACAGGTAGTTACATTACGTAACGCATATATAACAAAGTGGGATTGAATTTTGAGTGTTTCGCGGTAATTTGAGTAGAGACGTCTGAGAGGTTTTACCGAATGATTGCGTGTGGTGTACATGGCAAAAGTTGATTGCTACCAATTAATATCCATAATAGCGGATTAAATCATTTTCGTCTTGATTGATAGGGTTGTTTTCAGACTGAGACGTCTTCGCGATCACCATGCAATTACATAAAGTGCACGTGGAAATTTTCATTGAGAAAGTGGATTATTTTATTAGTAGATTGTTATATGCTGAACAAGCAATGTCATGTGAAACAAAAAGTTTTGTTGAATCGCGTTCTTAAACATTTAATATTTTGTGCAACGTATTTTTTCTAGTTTACCGAAATAAAAATATACATTCATTTTCCAAGTACACTTCTATAAACTTAAGTGAAATAATGAATTTTTTAAATTTAAAATTATAATTTTTGCAATTAAAGAAATTTCACATGCAGAAACACTCATTAATCAATAAATTAAAATTTGAAAAGACTTTTCTGTTTAAAGATTTTAAAATTTTAAATGCACTCGAAACACAGTTTGCAAAAAAGAAAAAAAAAACAAAAAACAAAGGAAAAAACATATACCTGTATAGCTTCAAAAGACCTCGAATCTTAAATACATAACTCCTCAAATACTCAATATTTCTTTCCTGTTTTATGAAGGAATCTGCGGAGACCGAACATGTCGCGTTCGTGGAAACTAAACGAGATGATGGAAGAGGATTCAGGTGACCGAGTCGACATGTCGGACTTCAATCGTCCGCCACGCTCACCGCGCTCCGAATGCCGTAATAAGCCCCGGCACTACTCGATGGGCTGCATTTACGAGCGACAGCGCAGGCCATCGCGCGATCTCTTTCGCGGCCGGCTGGCCTCGCTGTACAAGTCCAAGCGAGGACTAGGACCACTTATTGGCCCAGATAAAGTGATCGTCACCGAACCTGAGGACACAGCAGAACACGTGGAGATTGACGCCGGAACGCCGCCACCCGTGGACGACTCGCTGTTCTTCGACAGGGAATTCGAGGCCTTGAAGCATGTCAAAATTGATGGAACGAGTCTGAAAACGGCGATGTGGGCGGCTGTGAACGTGGTAGAAATGAAGGATTTATTGGAAATGGAGAAGGGCAACATTGAGAAAGGACCCGATGGTAAGCTACTGCCGAACGCAGACCAAAGATTCAAGAATATTATGTTCCTCTGGGCATGCTTTCGTGGACTAGCTCATCTACTACCCCAGTTGGAGGACTGCGGTGCCGACAAGGACTACGTAGAACCGTGTACTGGAATGAACCCCATCCTCGTTGCATCTCTCACTAGCAGTACCGCTTGTCTAGAGTATTTGATAAAGAGAGGGGCGGATGTGAACTATATCAACACCACGATATACTATACGCCTCTGCATTTCGCGGCTTTTGGAAATTCCAGCGAAGTAGCCGAGCTACTCATAAATAATGGCGCCAAATTGAATTCGAGTAATTGCCAGGACGTAGAGCCGGTACTGCACTGCGCGGTCAGAGCACGAGCCGACAAGGTCGTGAAACTCTTGCTGGAAAAGGGAGGCAGCGTTGCGCAGAAGAACAACTTGGGTGAGACTCCTCTTCACGTTGCCTGCTTCGTGCAATCGATCAGCTGTGCGGAGCTGCTTCTGTGTACACAAGGAACAGACCCTAACGCTGTGGATCAGAATCACCGTACACCCCTGCACTACGCCGTCATGAACACCTGTTCGTCGCCAGAACTTGTGGAGCTTCTTATAAAACATGGAGCAGCTGTCAACGTCAAGGACAAACAAGAACTGACACCTTTGCATATCGCCTCGCTCAACGAACAGTCGCAATGTGTAGACGTGCTGATCTGGGCGGGAGCCGACGTCAGCGCCACAACGAAAACCGGACTGACAGCCCTCAATATTATCCTCAGGAAGATTCCAGAATCCCTTCAGGTCTTCCGACAAAGACTTGACGCTTCCATTAGACTGAAACGGCCAGTTCCTCATAATCGCGAATTCGAGATGAGACTGCACTTCGACTTGCTGTTCCCTAGTAACAATCAGTGCGAAACAAGTTTCATCAATACCTTCGTGCAAGAGCATCAAAAGGATCTTCTCTCCCATCCATTGGTAATGGCATTTTTGCATCTCAAGTGGGAGAAAATCCGCAAATTCTATCTCATAAGGATCTTCCTCTATGCTCTTACCGTTATATGCATGACGACGTACGTCCTTACGGCACTCGCATATAGATGCTACAACCTTAGCGAAGCCAATAGTTCCAAAATCTGCAACAACAAGCGGGCCTCGGGTTTCCTGTTCCGACGCCATGTGATCGAAATCGAATGGTATGTCTCACTGATACTTACCTGCGTGACGATACCACGAAAAATTTTTGGATTCATGGTGTACAAGTCGGCGAGGCAGTACTTTGTAAATATTGATAATGCTTTGGATGCCATCGTCATCGTCAGTGTGTTTCTCACTTCGTTTATTTATACAGGGCGCACTTACGAGTGGCAGAATTATGTAGGTGCCTTTGCCATTCTCTGCGCCTGGACGAATCTCATGCTGATGGTCGGGCAGCTACCGGCCTTCGGTACGTACGTTGCCATGTTCACCCACATTCAATTCGAGTTTGCCAAATTATTGTTAGCGTACTCTGGTCTATTAATAGGTTTTACGATAAGTTTCTGCGTTATATTTGTGGGCGAACCATCATTTGGCAACCCATTCACCGGACTAATCAAAGTGCTGGCAATGATGGCTGGAGAATTAGACTTTGAAGGTTTGATTAATCAAGATGATATATTACACGATGGGTCCTTTGTCCTTTACCATCCCTTGTCAGTATGTTCGCAAATTCTTTTTACTCTATTCATAGTCTTCGTCACAGTCATTCTAATGAATCTCCTAGTGGGTATAGCGGTTCACGATATCCAAGGCCTTAGAAACCATGCTGGACTTACCAAATTAGTGCGGCAAACAAAGTTGATTTTATTTACGGAAATGGTTCTGTACAATGGTAGAATACCCTACACATTTAAGAAATGGATGACGGATCACAAGATTGACGTAGACAATCGTAAAAGAGTACTAGTAGTAAAACCTTTGAACCCTCTAGAGAAGAGATTACCTAAGGACATATTAAAAGCTGCTTATGAAATCGCTCAAAGAAATGCTCCTTTAGTAGATGAAGATGATGTTAGTCTCAGTGAACATGTCACTTGGATGAAACAGCAAAGCGAAGAGGGTAATGAGTTTCTGTTACACACGACCATGGATCAACTTACCACACAAATAAAGTCCACTGAAGATGATCTAAAGTCTATTAAGGACCAATTACTAGATACCAATAAAATGTTGAAAACTCTTGTATCAAAAGTGCAAGCACGATAAAAGTCTGGTTGAAAAAACTTTCATAATAATTCATAGTTAGTAATACTTGCTTTCGATGAAAAAAATTATTTAAACTATATAAAATAATTAATAGCATACCATCATTAATTTGAAAATTTTTTTCTACTAAATCATGGGTATATTGGTAACCTTTATTTAGATCTGATTTTGTATAACATATTTTATTACCATTACATTACATTTTATAAATTATTATTTACCAATGTTTCCTAATTTAAGAATTGCAAGATTAAAAGCTCAACTGTAATATTTTATAGCGGACGATTGTGAAGAAAATAAATGTTACTAGAATATATCATTTTTTTAAATTATTTTATAAGTTGTATTAAAATATATCGTCCGTTTTATAAATACTCGTAAAAACTTCTGTGTATTGAAACTATTATTCTGTTTTAGTGAAAGTAATGTATTGTAATATAAATTACATACATCAAGGGATTTTATAGCAAAGCCGAATATATTTTTAATTAATTTACATTTTTTTTTTGGCTAATTTTATAAAGAAAATTAATTTTTTTTATAGAATAGAATTTTAAAGAGAATGATACTATGTCAATATAGATTATACACACCATAATATACGTCATGATTAGTATTAATTGATTGACGAAACATGTGAATTAGTATTTATTACATTAAATGCTGTAATGAAATATGAAATTTTGTATCTTGTGATATGGATAAGCTTTGTTAAATTGAATGTTGAATGAATGCTTTTTTAAAAATTTCATTTATTGAATTTTTATAAATAAAAAAGTATAAATGTATATAATGATTGGTGTTTATTAAAGTACAAAATATAATTTAAGAAGAGAGATTAATGTTTTATACATACATACATAGTTTATGTAAAGAAACCAACTCTATAAGTAGCAAACGTATATATTGACTGTAATTATTAAGTTTAAGTTTGCGCCTAAATATTTATAAAAGTCTTGTAAAAACGTATCTATATAATAAAATAAATTATACAATTGTACGTCATTGTTATTAAATATGATATCCACAATATTGTTTTTCAACCTCTATATTTTATGTAACAGTATATATTTTAATAAATTTGGTACATTGATAATATCGATTTTACTTTGACATGCTAAAAATATGTATAATAAAGTCAACATTTTAAAATTTGCATTGCATTACGTACTACTAAAAAACCATTGCCACTTCACTAGCATTATACTGACCAGTGCCTACTCGGTCATGCTTAATAAGTTAATGTTAGAAAACCCCAAAAAAATTAATGTTCTTCCTACTTCTAGTACTTGTCACCCACATCAGAGCAGGAATTGCAAATCCAGAACTTTTCATATTCTTAGCTTCCGACGGCAAATGCACGTCTAGCCGTCATCGATAAGTTAGTTCCATATATTATACTGTTACGTTTAACAATCCAACCAACTAAAATGCTATACTTACTCTAGGGGGTTTTATGAAAAAATTGTTGATTTTCATGCAATGTTGAGGAAAAATGCTTTTCTGATCGCAAGAGCCTATGTTAAAAATTGAATTTTCAAAATAAATTCTCTGTAGTTCACCTGGCTAAAAAAAATCCAGTAAAAACTTAAAATTCGTACTTTCAGTGGGTATTTTTCTTTTTTCTTATTTGTAAACTTCGCTAATTCGTTGGAGCCACCTTAAATGTCCTGATTCGCCCGTTGAAATGTATGATATCTATAAAAAAAGGTTTATTTTATATAAATTACGGAATAAAATATTACTTAATTCGAAATAATAGGCCAGAGATGATTTTATTTTTCGAATCACAAATCATCATAATTTATGATTGAGATTTAAGATAATAAAAGCGAATTAATTCTGTCAAACGAAACGATGTAAAATTGAAAATGAATATATCAATATGTTGTTAAAAAAAATCAATTGATCTAAAAAATATGATTTTTTACCATACCCTGGTCGAAGGTGCCTTTTTCGCTCCCGGCTCGAAAACGTGGATCTGGCATTTTCGGCTCGGGTAGCAATTTACACGAGATATGGACTATCCAAGTTTTTTCCTCTTTAGGTGCATAATAAGTATACTTTTTTGCCTAGCGGGCCAAAAGTACCACGATCGCTTCCGGCGCCCGATTGCGAAGGTTGTATTTTCGGCCTCGCCACACTGAAAAACTTACAAGTGATGAAAAACGTCGCCAATTGCGTCAACGTAGCGCCACCATACGTCAAAGTAGCAGCGTGCCTGTTTTGGGAGAAAATTTACCCGAAAATACTCGTGAAGAGTGTTTAGATATTGTTCTCGGCGCGCGGTTTTACTATATGGTGTAACAGAGCGCTTATGGTTAATATAACCGTTATTATACATGAAGCAGAGGTCATGCCTTAGTACTAGTGTTTGCATGGGGTAAATATTCTCCCTTTCGAGAAAGCGGGTTTTCTAATAGGTTTTTCAGTGGCAAGCAAAAATCGTATACGCACCGTTTTCTAAGACATATGAACGCTATTTGGTCTATAGTTATTACGGTAAAAAGTATATTATTTTGATTAGTATTCATACTTTCATAGACGCAGTGTTGCATTTAATCTCATTTGTCTTGATTTATAACAACGAAGCGAAACTGTGAAACTAAAAACTCAATTTACTCGAAATAATTAAAAGTGAAGATAACTGGCTATTCCTGGACGTCACAGAGTTTATTCTCGAAACATGAATCATTACATAGTTTATATATTTTATTTCATTTTATGCTATCGATCTATTCTGCTATGCAAACGAAAAAAAGCTATAACTACCTCTTGCAGGTAGCGGTTTTTCTCATTTGTACGGCAGTATTGATTATGGGTACGTTTCGCGGCCCCTTGTTACCATACCTTCCTGATGCCCATATTAGGAGATTAATGGGGAGGGGGAGGGGGCGTGTAGCATAGGTCTTCTACGCAGCATAGATATGTTTTAAAAAAATTCATAATCAATTTAAAAACGTTGGGAATAATAACTTATCTATTTGTACTTACATGTAATTTCAAAATCTTCCAAAAAAAGTAAGAATTGTTTAAATTCATGCAAAATTTTCCAGGTAACCTTCCCGCTGCACTTCACGGGTATTTTGGATGCGGTGGACGTGGAGGCTACGGTTCACCTTGGTGGCCCGACCGGTCATGCCGGCGCGATTCGCTGGGGAATAGCGTGGGGCCTCCGCAGTTTCGTCGACATGGAGACCATCGAGAAGATGAGACTTGGTAAGAATAATTTCCGCAATATTAATGCACAGTTGTCATCATCCACTACTTAATGTAGGTGGCCGATAAGTACATTTTAATTAGATAATGCTGGTATGAATAATGTTCAGTATTTCTTTCTATAGTTGACCTGGTTTTTCTTAATTCGATTATTTCGATGATGATTAGCGGATAGTTGAAAATGAATGTGTTACGACGGGGAAAGGAAGGGTGGAGAAGTTGTTGATTTTATGAACTTAATGATTTGTTTTCTTTTCCAACAGTTTAATTTTTTATGAGAATAAATATTTATAATCTCTCGTGGCAGTTTCTAGTAGAGTACAAAAGTTAAAAAAATAAATTCGAGTTGTACGATTTTTTCTTGTAACAGGCGAAATTGCAGAAACAAAATGTTTTTTTCTTAATTAAGCTAAAATAAACAGTACAATGTTAAAACATTGCGCTCATTAGTTGTTTTTTTAATTTTTAAAAATAAAAATAAATAATAAATTTACAGCTTCGTTCTAATCATTTATCGATTATTTTATAGTTTTGAGGCTACCTTTTCATTCTAAAAATTGATTATTATTAATTATGTTGTTTCTTATTTAATTAATGTAATTTTACTTTTTATAAGTTAAAACAAGTTTGTTACAAATTTCACTGGTGAAATGTAGTAAAATATTACCATTTTATTATAATAATTTATAAACAATAACTAATTCTATTTAATTCTAATTCTATTTTTCAGCTGGATTGCTTACAAGGGACTGGCGTAGACGCGAGCGTAAAAAGCCTGGACAGGAAGGTGCAAGAAGAAAGTTCACTTGGAAGAAACGTTAAACAAAAAATGTTTTTTATTTACATATGCTATAGGCACTTATCATTGTATTATATACAAAACTTTTGTTAAAATATAAATATTTAAAAAAACAGCCAACTCTATTTTACATTAAGATTACATTTTGTTGAGCGGAGTGAGGCCAAGAAGTCTCATGCCTTGGGCAAGAACTTTCCTAGCTGTATGCATGAGTAAGAGCCTTTGGTTTGCCAGTTCTGTTGGTTCACCCTTGACTCTTAAGACTTTCAATGCTTTACTAATTGTTGAGCTACAACAAAAAAGCAAAACATCCATCAATATTTTATATTTTTAAAATCTTTTAATTTTTTAACAAAACATTTTATTAATTTTTTAGTAATACGTTTTAATATTATGTATGTAATTTGGTTTACCTCAATCTTAATAGGTAATGTACAAGTATATGTGGTTCAAGATCGTGATACGATTTTATCACAGCTTCGTCGAATTTTCCAATCATATAAATTAAATCTTCAGCTGTTTCCTCTGTAAGTAAAGATGGTTCGCATTCCGATGCTATAGTAGCTCCAGAATTTTCTTCTAAACTAACAAGTCTACAATGAGTATATTGTAGTTTTACTCCAGTATCACCTTTCAACTAAAAACAAAAATAGTTTATTTTAATACTGTAATACAAGTACAAGATTTTTTCTGAAAAAAAAAAAAACTTTATCTTACGTCTAAAGCTTTGTTCCAATCAAACTTGTAGTCTTGAGTTCTCTTATACTTTAAATCATTGGTAATGATAGCCGAAACACCCAATATTTCTGTACTAGGATCATCATAATCTAAATTTACTTTAGTAGCTAAAAAGATAAAACCATTTTTTAAGTTATTTATTTTGAAAATATTATTATGTTATATTTAAAAGATGAAACATACTTGGACTTTGAATTTGCTTTTCTTTCATAACAATTCGTGTTTCATCCAAAATATCTTGCAAAAATACAGCTGTACCCTTTCTTGTACTCATTCCTTGAATTTTACCAAATTTAATATGTTTTAATTTATTAGCCCATGGTAATTTCATAGTATTTAAAATTCCAATTAGATTGAGAAAATGGTCTGTTTGTGCATTATCTACAACGTAGTACATAGCATCAAATTGATATTTTTGGTATCGCTCAATTGCTGCAGCAATATCTCTTGTTATATACAATGAAGAACCGTCACTTTTAATTATGGGAACTGCTCTTTTCTCAGTCAGTGGTATAACTGTTCTATTTTTATCATCAGTAACTAGAAGATTCAGTCTTTTCATTTCAGTTATTACACTTTGTATACTTTTTATATTATACATCGACTCCCATTCATATTCATCAAATTTAATACCTATTCTACCATAAGTTCTTTCTAATTCTTGAATAGTGTATTCTCTAAAAGATTTCCATCCAGAAAAATCGTTTTTGTCCCCACTTTCCAATTTCTTAAAAATATCTCTTGCTTGCTCAGCTATTGATGGATCTTGTTCTGCTAATTTGTTAGCATAAACATATGCGTTATACAATGTAGTAATTGGATCTCTCTTTAAAGTTTCTTCGGATACATTAGATAAAGTGAGGCCTAGTTGAACAAAACCAAATTGTGTACCCCAATCACCCAAGTAATTAAGTCTTTTTACATTATTTTTAAGGTATTGGTTTATATTGGCAATACAATTTCCAATAATGGTTGACCGTAAATGACCTACATGAAAAGGTTTAGCAATATTTGGAGAGCTATACTCAACTATAATATTATTTGGTTTATCACACAAATAATCTGGTGCTCTAATTTCATTACGTAAGGACTGAATAAGCCCTTTAATAAAATATCTTTTATCTACTTGAAAATTTAAAGTTGAATGATGGTTATCAACTTTTACTTGTTCTAAAAAATCATTAGATTCGCTTTGTAATAGATTTGAAAGTTGTTCTCGAATGTCATACTCTTTGGAGCGAAGTGGTAATGTAAACTGAAAGTTTTTGTTTGACTTGTCCAATTGTAATTTCAGTTGCGTAGATACAGTGCTGGCTTTGAAAGGTTTATCATTTTGTATTACCTGTGAAATCTAAGTATTTTCCTTTAAATATAGTTATTAAAAAGTTCACATTAAAATTCAACTAGAAATCAAAACAAAGATCTACCTGTTTGTGTAGTAATAATCTTAAGTTGCTACTCATTTTTCAAGATTTTAATAATTTTGAACGTCCAACATTTGCTGTTATTATAAATAACATATATTTCTTCATAGTTTATTTTTTTTACTCCAAAGAAGCGGTCGTCGGCTCTTTAAACATGTTAATTTTTAGGTTAAGACCACAAGTATATATATAGGGAGCTATATAATCCATAAACAACACGTGTTTCCGCTATTCAAATATAGATCTCACTTCTGAAAAAGAAAATATATAGATTAGTAGTGGATAATTTGTATTTGAACTTCAATATTTAGCTGCTAAAATTAATATAAAATCATTATAATACTGTGAAGATTAATTTATAAATTGTTTCACATATAAAATTTTACCAAAGATACTAAGAAATAAAAAACATTTGTAAGTACCGTGTAATGAATCACGTTTTATTGTTATTAATTAAAAGTAAACTGTATTGACTACTTTTAATCAGCTTATCATCTATAAATCATACAAGTTAAGTAAAATTTATAGTTAATAAGTGTCAATGATTTCCCCTTTTTTCTGTCATTCAAATATTCCCTCAATTTTCACGACATGTCACGTCACATGCGTCACGTAGTACTTCTGCTCCGAAACTCCGATTGATCATCAGCTGATCAGCTGATCAACGTAGTACACCGCACACTATCGCCATCTGTTTCATTCTTGGAAACTGCAAGATATATCGATTCATTCGACCGTGTTTTCACAGAATCACGGCTTCACGCGACACGCTCTGCTCCGAAATCTCGCTCGGTCAAGCAAACAACTGCAGCACCGACCTTGAGAGAGGGGCGCGTATATATAGCAGTAGAAAGGAGAAAAGAACGGAGCGGAGAGAGAGAGAACCGGGTTCGGCCATCTTGCTCCGATCCGAGTAGCGCACCACACACTGACACACACGATCGTGGGAGTCTATCCGTCTCCCTCGCACTATCGGCGCGCCCGCGCTCACACATACGTGCACTCCATCCAACCCTTTCCTCCAACTTATTTACCCCGCGAAGTCTTCCTAACCTCTGAATCTCACGCATTTCCAGCTCCCACCTTATCCCGGTTCTCGTTGCTGGCATCGCGCCGTTTAAATCCCCGTATACCTGCTCCGATACTTGCCGCAGCAACCGACTCACGTACACACATACACATACGTAGATAAAGTGAGTGCGCGCGGTGTGCGCACGCTCGGCGGCGAGATCGAAGGCAGCAGTAAGCAGCAGCAGGCAGAGCCGCCGCTACGCTCGCGCTCAGTAGTTGCAGGCAGGCAGCCGTCGTCGTCGTCGTCGAGGAGTGCGCGGAGAGAGCTGAGAGCGAGCGAGAGAGTGAGGAGAGAAGGGACGCAGACGTCGACGAGAGAAAGATAGCGGAAAAAGAGCATATACGCGCGCGTCTTCGTCGTCGGGCAGTGCGTGTGTGTCCTCCTGCCGTGTAATCAGCCGCCGCCGATTATCCATAGTGTGGTATATAACCTATCTCTCTTATATACGTACGCGCGTGCAGCAGTGTCAGCTCGCTGAGGTGCTACACACTGCTATATATCTCTCTTTCCCCGCGCAGCGGTAGTGCCTGTTTGTCTTTCTCTCTCTCTCTCTCGCTCTCTTTCTCACATACTTCTATACCGTCCTTGCGCGGGGAGAAAGAGAGCATATACAACATTGACGGCATGAGGCGCACAGACACGCGAGAGAGCGAGAGAAAGATAGAGAGAGTGAGTGAGCGCGCGTGTGTGTAATCCGGAAGGAAGGCCCCCTGATCGTTATCGGGGGATAGACTGCGCGCGCGCTCGCTGTCTCCTCTCTTTCTCTCTTTCGTACTCGTTAAGTAGTAATAGGCGCGAGGTGGTGCGCCTCGTATGCAGATATATAGAGAGAGAGATAGAGAGAAAGACAGAGAGGGGGAGAGAGAGAGAAGGTGGTTCCTCGGCCAAGTGTGCATAAGTGCGGGATATAATATCTGATAAGGTGGTTCGCGTAAACACAAACCAGTGAAACATCCCCTCTGTTTTCGAAAAGCCGACTACGTAGCAGCAGCAGTAGCCGATAGACGAATAGCAGCAGCAGCAGCAGCAGAGCAGCAACAGCAGCAAAATAGCAGCCATGGCGGGACAGACGATAAACGACAGACTGCTGGCCGCGAGGCACAGCCTGGCCGGACAGGGCCTCGCCAAGTCTGTCTGCAAGGCCACCACTGAAGAGATGATCGGACCTAAGAAGAAGCACTTGGACTGTGAGTCTCGCTCTTTATCTATATATTTCCGTCTATCTGTATACTTATTCTGCACGCACCCGCGCATGTGTGTGTCTCACACTACGTCGGCGCAGCACCACACACATGCAGGCGTGCTGTGTCTGTGTATGTCAAGAGAGCGAGTGAGTAAGAGAGAGAGAGAGAAAGAGAGCAATATCGATTTTTTTCGCCAGCCACAGACTTTTTCGCGGTCGACCTGCCTCGCGGGAGGTGAAAGGAGGGATGTTCGTTGTTTCGGTGGAAGTTATATATAGGAGGAGCCGAGAACTGGGGGGCGAGCGAATCTGGGTGCAGTTGTACTCGGCTGGGGTGCGTTGTCAGGTGATCTTTTTTTTTGCTGAATGGTGATGGATATCGCTTATACCTATATGGGCTTGGTTGATGATATAAGGGCTCTGTGATACTGAGAAAGCGAAAATTGAAGATATGTATAGATGGATGATACGATATTGTGGATTTTGCAAAATAGCGTTTTGACTAACGTCATTGCGGGAAAATCATCGCAATAAACACAAACAATTATCATAAAAATCTTTGTACAAATAAGAGCGTGGCGCATTATATCTCTCGTTATTTCCCTATCCGCGGGTAAATATTTCTCATACCGTGAAAAATAATAAATATTTCATTTTACGCTGCGGCTATGATAAATACGCCTTGATTTCATTGTTATAATATGCTGTGCAAAGTAAAACACGTAAGGTATAGGTATGTAGGTTAACCTCACTTTCTCATGTTTTGCATAATTCCCCCGAAGTAAGCAATTTGCACAAGTGCGAAAATTCAGATTGAAGCAAATTCCTCGACCGCGCTGCTAATGGATCCAGCTATATTTACGATTAGACCTTCAGCGAGAAATTTCCACGTCCGCGCATTTCAAATTCAAGATGTCTTAACGTGACCGAATACTCGGTCAATAATTATGTCCTTAATTAAAGCAGAACTGTATTAGTTTTCGATCAATCAGTGTCTTTAATTCTCATGACCTATATAAAATTTACACCGTTTAAATTCTCGAGTTTTGAGTTGGGTTGCGAGTTCATTCGAAATATATACCTATAATACTCGATGATATCCAGATCCTAAATTCGCTGACTGTAAATACGCGAATCTATTTGTTTACAATTCCACTCTCCTACGCGTGCGGTTCTTTCAATTATCCATACCATCGTCCCGAATTCCTCGACTATATAAGCATTGTTATAGTCCACTTCATTCAAATGGCGAATAACTTTTCTCGCGTATAACCGTATACAAACTTCCGAATGGATTTTCGTACGAAGTGTGATGACGTAACGCAAAATGTATCGTTTCAGAATTAGCTATCCCTTTAAAAAATCTGCGACTATCGGTTATCAATGGGATATACGAGAATAGACCATTCCGCAGGACAAAAAATCCGCGTGCCGGGGCCGGAATATATCGAGCCGTTGCCTGATTTTCGAACATTCACGCTCATCGGTTATGTCATATATACTCGCGTGTATACACAATTGGAAAGTTTAATGTAATGCCCGAGCTGGTATATATTATCGATTTATCGTGCGCGCCCACGGGCAATGTTTAATGCTGTAACGTATGTGTATATAACGTAAGAGTGTCTGCGCGAACGCGAGTACAATATAAGGTCTTGATATTTTCATTCAATACTGTAGATTCGTGACTGTTAAAATGCTAGAAATGTATTTGTTATAATACTTATAATTCAAGCGAATCTTGTTGTTGAAAACACAATTCTGATATACGAGAATTACATGATGAATTGATACACATACAGCTGTTATCGCGGAATGTATAGAAAGTAAACAGTTATCTAACTCTTCAATGATTAGAACATTCATTCGTATAAGCTGGAATACGAATATTGCGAATTACTGTACTCCATTCAAACACCGAAATACACACAATAACTCCCCTTTCTAACGATAAAAAAACGTCAGCATCTGTCGCCCGTGATTTCCATCAAAAAGTTCATCACGCCTTGTATACACAAGAATCGCAAGCATGCGCCCCGAAATTCCGCAGACACGTTCATGTCATATACCCTAACCCCACTCATACACACACGTCCACGATTCGCTCGTAAAAATAGAACCGCCGGTACAAGTCTGCATGCACCTCCTAGACGTGTATTTCAAAGCTCGCTCGCCGCGGCAGCGCGAAAATCTATACGCCGCGCGGTGCATTAAAACAAGTGCCCACTTAAAGCGCCATTACGATAAAGCCGGCCGCTTCTTTCCCTTTCCTCTTCTCCCTCTCCTCTATATAGGCAATGCTTTCTCATCTCTTCGTAATACGTGAGATTCGTCGCTCTCTCTCTCTCTCTCCCCATCGGTTACGACACGACTCTGCACTATACGTGCGCGACGTCGTGTAAGTATGAGTGTGGATTTCGTGCCTGAAAACGAAATGTAATACTTACGCCTCGTTGGGCGCGATTCGATCGCTCTGTTGTGTGGGTGGATCGTGGCGATTGATTTTTCGGGGTCGTGCAATTATTGCCGGCTTTCGTAATACTTTCACTTGCACCTTTTTTTGGGTGAAGTATAATGCAATTTCTATCAGTGCCCTCGCGTTTATAACGAGTTTTATTAAAGTGGCTCGAAGTGAAATTTCCTCTTGCTTTACTCATTTCGTATGCCTTGGAAAGCAAATAGTATTTTCATATCAAGATAATTAATTCGAATCAATATTATGGAAGTTTACCTTGTAAACATACTATTTGTTCAAGATATGAAATTTGGAAACGATTATTCTCTCACTTAAGTTTGGAGTTAAATTATATTGAAAAATATGTCCGATAATATTGAATTTGATGCGAAAGGTTATGCTTTTAGATAATTTAAGCTTACACACAAGCTAATTCATTATTATTGATAATACAATCAGGTAAACCGATAACCATTTGCGTCCTTCATTTACAATATTTCGGAGTTATTGGAGCAAGACTAAAAAGATTAATCCTCGGATCAATACCTTGATATATTTTATGTTCCTAATTTACCAAATTGATGTTTACGATCAATTACCGTATAACCTTCTAATAGTTTTGATAATATACACGAAACTTTAATATCACAGCACAATTAAATCAATTAATAAATCAGATAAAAACGCGTATTAATGATTATGGATCGCATTATGAAAGTATATCAGAACAGTTTTCAACATTTAATTAAATCGACGTGTTGAACGCACTGACTACAGCATGATACAAGCTTTGGAGATAACGCGAAGAAATCTATATTTACGGCTGCTTGATAGGTGGTTCAACTGTCAACCGAATATAATTGAAAATATTTCGAAATTCCACGTCACGTCACGTGTCATTATGAAATGTTTACTATAGGGATGTAAGCAGCTAAGATTAGGTATTGACAAATTAAGATTAACACGCCTTTAATTATAGTAAGATAGCGTTGTACATACGAAGAACATGTATAACAGAGCCCATTTATTTGCAACTGATACTATAGTCGAATAAATCTATAACAAATAAAAAAAAATGACATTTCGTCTCTATAATCGAGTCATTCCTCTACTCTCTCACATCAGTAATAATTTCTCTTTCATCACCGCGCCATAATAAAGTGCAAAAACCATGCTATAATAAAGCTGTCTATCCGGCCGACCGACAACCTACAAATCAGTTGAAATTTTTTCCTCCTTTTTACGACTCCGCGCGCGACCAGTAACCAGCCATTCCCCCCATCACTCTTATCACACCCAACGGACACGCGACACTTTGCGAACCTCGAAAACAAAGTCGATCCTCATATGAAACATAACCACACCTATCTATATATATACACACATCACAGATCTTCTCGTGTCGTACTATACACACATAATACACGCGCACATGAGGCAAAGTCGTATAGTAGCCGGTGCGAGATAAAGGAAGCCTCTCTCTCCCCCTTCGCCTCTCAGCCTACCGTGCGCACAGGGGCCCCGTAATGAAAGGAGGGACGGCCGCGTCCGCGAGAGACAAAAAGAGGGACGAAGCGAAGGGAAAGGAAAGCAAGAGAGGAAGAACGCGCGTGCGAGGCCGTAGAGTCGAGGGCCTCGCGGCGATCTAAAAGGACTGAATATACATATATATGTGTGTGTATATGTTGCGCCGAGAGGCTCTGCGATGTGTATATGTGATGTGTGGTATCGCGTTTGCGCTTTTTTGTTGCTTTACGCGAAGGGAAGGATGCCTGCGATGGGTGGTTGCTTCGTTCGGGTGACGTCGGAAGTGTTACGGCCGTAATTAAGAGAAGTCGCTGTATACGTTGTTCATGCCCTTGTTTTGTTGGGAGTTTAATTTATGATGGAAGTGGCTGTGAAGCTTCTTAGACTGTTGTAATGTTATATGTACACTTGTACAGTTTTTTAGATATCTCAATTCAACTAGAACAAGCTGTTAGCCGTCGTACGTTCTCTTGAAGTTATTAAATATTGATACGCAGGGTTTCATGTAAGACCTTTTTTTTCATTCCTCATCAATTTAATTATTCTTTTATTATTTTCATTTGTTTTAAAAGTATGACAAGTAAATGGTTTTGGTGTCCAGTGTAGTGTAAGATGGATTAAAAACACTTGTTAATTTTGGTAATTCTAGCTTTATTTTTGTCGTTTGTAATTTCCAAAAACTAAAAGGAAACTCTATTATTCTACTTCTTCTTACGATGATTATTCGTCGTCGCTATTTAAAAAACTTTATTCGCCTTTAAATTAAGTATACAATTAAGCTAATCAGCATAAGCGAGCGCTGAACAGCCATCATAGTGTGCGAAGAGAAGTTGAAAGATAATATAATCAAGGTTAAGTCGTCGTGTATATATTCTAATGACTTGAAAAATCTTGCACAGTATATAAAATATATTTTATTCATTATCAATTTGCCATATCATTTCAACACCATTACTCCATAATTATTTTGAAATTACCTTTGATCAAGTAACTCCATCTCAATCCCATCGGAACAAGGTAATCTCATCTTGGATTCAAATAAACGCATCAAATGCCTTAAAAGACTTCAACGGCAATCACCTACAAAATCAAAGCCAACTGTACAGCTCATAAATTCCAAATCCGACCTCATCCGCGCGCGCGCTTAGCTTCAAACGGCAGCTCTCCCATAACGCTTGACGACTGCAATATACTGCAGAGAGGGAGAGAACGCACGCGGCGCGAGAAAGACGCAAGCTCACGCGCTTCGCTCGCTCGCTAGCTAAGCAGCTAGCGCGGTCACTCACTCCGATTACGAAAAAGACTGGTTTCTCTCTCTCTCTCTCCCTCCTTCTCTCTCGTATATACGCTCACGGGACAGGTATGCGCGAGTTACCTGCCTAGGAGACACACACACACGGTGCCAGTATGTACGTAGGGGAGATCTAGCGTGTTATTTCCTTTTCTTCAATTTTCTCAGAATGAGCCTGAACTGTGTAGTTGTAGCGGCAGTTACAGACAGGGTAAATAGAACGAGGTATAATACGATGTGTGCGCACCGGTTATTTATCGTGCGCATATAGTGGTAGTTTCGCGTACTGTTTTACGATTAATTAATGGCTTAATGATGATGTAGTTTTTGCGCGTCGCGCGCGTCGTAATGATTTTATAATGCGCGAAATCGGGGGGAGAGAGAGGAGCTTTGCCTTTAGGTCGGCAGGGTATTAAGTTTAACGTGATTCCGAAGGGAATCCGAGAGTAGCGTGCCTTGATGGCCAATTAGTTTCTGCCAAGTTTAAGGGAAGTCGAGTTAGTTGTACTTCGTGGCACGAGACTGGCTTTGGAAACTTGAAGCAGATTTTACCGTAAAATACTGTATAAATTCGCAGTTTATATTGGGTAAAGAGAAATCTCATTCTGTAGGATCCTAATTCACTCAAAGTACTTTGCCTGCCACAGTTTTTCTTTGGATACGGTTCTTGCAAAATACTTGATAATAATTTGACTTTCAGATATCCTATAAAAGAACTTTTTCTTTACTTGGTTTCGTCTTATCCTATTAAACGTTGTTAGACCTGTAAAAGAAACAGTGCAGAAAAAATTGGTTTATGTCGGAAATTTGATGTTTAAAATTCTGACATTTTTTTAACTTTTGAAAAATCCATTTAAAATAGGTGAAATATTATTCAAACGACATTTTTCTATCAATAATATCATTTATAGTATAAGATACGTTCTGAAGTCTTCATACATTTAACACTCATAATATTTATAACAAGATTAAAACTATTTCACATCGATTAATGCCAGATATCCCTCCAACTGTTTAACATGCACGTGTATACCCATGAGCATACCCACCAATAACCATATACTCTAACAAACATTATTTATGAAAGTCATCCAGACACTTAAGCTCATCGTAAAAACTCTCCATAAAAATACCACAACCAACTGGCCAACCGAAAGCCACACCGCGAAAATCTCCAACGACCATTCCCAAACCCGAAAAAAAAACCATCATCCTCCCTGGCAACACACCCGATACCACTTTACTTGTTTTCCTGGAACACGACAGAAAAGCAGCCGGACCTCGTCTATATACACACGCAACGACGACAATCAACCCTCTATATACACACTATGGCGAAGCCACGCCGCTATAGTAGTCGCCAAAATCTTGCCGGCTGGCAGGCGCGCTGGAACGCGTCGTGTCCTTGAGTTAATTGAATTGGCAAGGTCCAAGAGAGAAAGGGGAGATCAGCACCGCGGCTCTCCTTTGCGCGCGAGAGAAGAACTTTCCTTTTTTTTTATCTCCAGGCGGGCGTGTACCGCGTGTGGGCGGCAGCAACGGCGATGATTGACGCGCGCATGCGATTGCGGAAGCGTTGGATAATCATGCGTGTGCCTGTGTGTATGCTTTCCCCGCAGCGATGGGATGGGTTGTGTATTATGCTGTGTTATCGGTAGCTGGTGTGTCGGTTTGTGGGTTGACCAAATTTTTGAGTTGCTGATAGTGTTACCAGATGTCTGATTAGGTGGATGAAATTTTTTCCAACCCAAATCTTGGTAGAAGTCGTTACAAATAGTGTAATAGTTTGTGCGATATTATTTCTTCGGTTTCATTATTTTCATGGATATAAAATAATTAATGTAGAAAAAAGTTTTATATCACTTTAAGCAACACAAATTCTCGCACATTGGGATATAATTTTTATATAGTTCAGAATACCATATAATTTTAACAATTGACAGGATAGCAAATGTTTCTTTCAACTTTTATTCATCGCGATAAAGTAAATGAATTTGGTTGATGTTCAATAAAATGCAGTCGAATAAATTGTTTACATACTCATTTAGGACAGTGATTGAAAAAATAAGTTCAATTATCAAGCTTGATATAAAATAAAAATCAATAATCAAGCATATATAAGTATTTCACATTTGCAACTTGAACAAAAAATGAGTCGCCAAAAGCGACGGAATTCCATTCCAAGAAAAATTCGAGAATCGAGGTTAGCAATAGCGCCGAAGTTAGCGAAGTCCTCGTGACTATACGACACTCACACACGCACATTCACAAGCATAGCAACCCATCAAACATCGTCGAAAATGTGCAAGTTCATCGCTATTTCGCGGCTCGGCTCCATTGCGAAATGCCAACACGCGTAACCGTTGCCGAATTCTCGCGTATATCCATCGCATATGATAGCTTTCGAAAGCAACGGCGACCGGAATGACTGAGCTGCAGCTATACACGCCGGTCTATGGTGCACGAACTTTTACTCCCGCATGCGCACGCTCGGATAGTATAGCTGTACAATGCGAGACTCTTTAGCGCTTATTCAGACGGAGAATAGAATAGAGAAGAGAGAGGAGAACTGCTCCGGCCTTGGGCTGGAACGCCGAGAGTGCTCAGATTGTATAGATGCATTTGTTTATTGGATTTTCTCTCCGTCTCCTGTAAACTACGTTTTGCTTTTGAATTATTTGACTCGATGGAAGTAGAGGATCTTTCTTTATCTTTATTATAAAGTTTTGACGGAAAGTATAGCCCTCTGGATATGCACTTTCATTACATAGGGTAGCAATTTATAAGCGCATCAACGGATTACTTGATGAAAATTCTTGCCCTTGGAAGAGAAATTTTATTATCCGGAAGAAAAATGTTATTAAAAGACGTAAAATTCAATAAAATGGAATGGATAAAGCGAAGGATCCTTGAAGAAAAAATTTGTGAAATGAGAAAAAAAGTTTTATTCTACGCGTAACTTCTGTAATATAATCGTACTGTACGCTAAAAGAATAGGGCGTCTAATTCGAAAATCCGATTCCGAAATCGAATCAAATTGGATTTCACAGATACTGCTGGTCTATATAGATGAATTTTGATTATATATAGTTTATACTCATTTTCCACAGTCAAAAAGATTTCATTTGACACACATTGAATTAAATTTGCGTTGAACCCAATGTAAATGACAGATGACCAACTTTAACAAGCTAAAATCGAACCTTTACGATAACTCCATTCACTACATATACCATCAGGAAAACACATACGATTCAACTAAAATTAAATTTAACCAACAACTTATTCCAATCCAAGGGAAAAATCTACTTGTAAGGCAATCTCGACGTCTCCGCCTCTTCCTCCCGCACTTTGAAATAAAATTTTCCACCGCCTCGTCGCCTGCAAAACCTATACAATCTACTACCGGAAAATCGTCGTCGCTCGATCGCATCTCGCAGCTATAGCCTTAAACTCGCGGAATGCAATATACCACACACCCATGCGCATCCTCCCTCTTCTCCGCTGGAATTCCAGGCTATTTCGGCGCGCGTACGCGCCGGCGCGCGGCGGGTGAATCCCTATTACAGCGCCGCGTCGGCTATCGATTCACGCCGAGGGCATAAAGTGTGTGTACCTATGTATGTGTGTGGGGGCGCGCGTTTTCTCTCTGTCACACTCGCGCGGCGTGCTGACCTTTGCGGATGATGAAGGCGACGCCCGTTGTTTCGTCGATGAGAGGGAATGTGGGTCGAGGGGACTGCCGCGCCGCGAGCGACTCCAGTGTGCTGAAGATTGACCGATCGACCGGTTGTTTTTTTTTGGGAGAGGAAAAGATCGATGACTACTGGTGTGGGTATAACGAGGCGTAAGGGGTTGGGAGAATCTTATGTAGGGGATATAGGGGAATTTTAGTGCTGTATGGGGGATAAGGGAGTTTAGTGTGGGAATTCATTTACAGGAGGCATTGAGGTTTTCGGTTTAAGAGGGAAAATATTTAGTGGCGTTGAATAAACACGTCGCATTGGAAAATTCCTTTCGAATTAAAAGTATCATTGTTATAAAATCCGTTAGGACTATGGATAATTAAACAATCTTTTTAGATATAATTATTCTTGTTTGTAACAATAAGTTTAATTACAATACGCACTAACTCTTACGTTACGTTTAAAGAAAATTCTTGCGATACCGAAAATCGTGACTAGAAGCAGTAAGCAGGCAAAGTTTACTATACTTTAGATATGCGCATATGAAACATTTTATTTACGAAATAAGAAGAAAAATGTTACGCTTTATAAAAGTTATAGAGGGGTATAACAATGCGATTACGTTCATTTCAATTGCATTTACTTCTGGTGAGCGACAAACGCGCTGGAAATACGTACCTCTCCTCTCGCACGGAAACCGAGTGATTAATTATGAAACGCGGTAAAAGCGTACGGGGTTAACTCTGTTTACGGAGCGGAATTTGATTTTAGGATTAAGTGAAATGTACTCCTTTGCTAATTACTCGAATTATTTATGCATATGCGAATGTTGAGTACAGTTAAATTGGTATTTATAAAATTAATTTTTAATCTTTCTGAAACTGTTAAATGAATTCATCAAAAAATGAATAGCGGAGCAGGATACTTGAAACATAAATTGCAATATAATTGATTATTTAAATCAATACTTATCAAACATAATAAGAAACGCATGCGGGTATTTTCAATAATTCAAAAGGATATCGAATGAAGCTACATTATTATCACTACCACAACGTAAATATTAATTCTTAAAATTATCTTTTCGTTAAAAATCCCTTTCCCTCGTCACCTTAAAAAAAATACACTACGACAACCATCCCCGACGAATCCATCAATTCTTCACGTCAAACTAGCCTTAATCAATGGCTCTTCTTCGGGAAAACTTTTTCTTCCAGTAGCTCACTTTTTCACGACTTCTGGGCAGGTTATAAGGGACACCGCATGAATTTAATAACAGTTTGTCACTCGCAGCAGCTGCTTTCGTCAGTCGAGCTGAGAATTACACCGAGGCGACGGAGATGCGCTCGACTGGCTACCTTTTCCATTATTTATCCTTTCATCAGCCGGAGAGGGTGCAAAACGATTCTTTCGAATTCGTCGGCAGGCTATTCGCAGTTAATTGACTCGCCAGGGATATGTTTTATGAGATTGGCTTGTCGGTTCATTGGTGAGAAAACTCGCGGTCTCGATGCTCAATCGGTCGGACTGTGTAAGTACAATCAAACTCTTCGCAGATTACTTTTTCCGTCTGAAATATTTCGCAAAGGCTGTAGGTATAGAATCGTTTTTTCTTTCCTTGACGTCGTTATTTGATTTCATTGAGATAAGAAAGCTTATCTGATAAGAGTTTAAAGTCTTTGAGAACGTATACAATCTTGTTCCAAAACTCTATATTCAGACTATAATGCTTATGAACCTCAAAACCTCAATTTCGTTCTCAAACTGACGCCATTTAATTATCCTCCTTTTATTTTAGCCCACACAATTATCATTTCCACACATCAGCAGTATAAAATCAAGATTATTTTGCTTCCATTTTACCTTACTACTAATGCAAAGAAAAATTGCAATCCGCTACATTTGTTTATTTTCAATCTTCACCATTGATTAAAAAATTTCTCAACGCCAAAAATTACTCCCCACAGAAGTTTATCCGGCATCAATCAACGCCGATACACCCTCCGCGATCTAAATTTTTTTTTTATCGAACTCTTATACACTGCTGCTGAAACGAGGGTCGCGCTACGAGAGAAAACTCGAGGCGCGCGCAGCAGCAGCAGCAGCAGCAGAGGCTTGTTCTCCCGGACGTAAATAACCTTCCCGGTTCGTCGCGCGTGGGTCATGGGCGATCGATAGGCGCCGCGTGGATTTTCTGACACGGAGTGAAAACTACGTGTACGCCTTTGTCTACATTCGCCCCTTTCTCCACGTCGAATGGAAGCCGAAGCTTTTTTCTTCTTCTATCAACCAGCACCAGCTTTGCAATCTCGCGCGGGCGAAAGGATGCGTTTGATTAAAGAGGTGTTTTGTGAAAGGGTAGAGTCAAAGCTACGAGATTAATGGAACTTGGAACTTTAAGTTTCATTAAATCGCGTTAGTAATGGAAGAAATTGTATGGAGCGGGAATCTAAATAATGTGTTACTTTAGTTTACTAGCAAGAGCTTTTCGTAGATAAATAAAATTTATAAGGGCTGCGTATGTGGGTCACGACCCACTAAGGATTTTCCTCGAAGAGCAAAAACAGGTCAAAGTGTGTCAGTAAATATTAAAATAATAAATCGTTTTCTATGATTAAAATGGAACTGCACATTATTGCTCCTTTAGGCTTCTAAAATTAATAATGAAACGCTGTCGTATAATAATGTTGATATCAAGTCTCTGACCTAATTCCATTCTTAGTGGCTCCTGTCAACGGTTCTTTATCGAGTGACTTCATTACACTCGTCTGGATTCCCCCGCGTCTTCCTTTATTTTCATTATTCAGGAACAAAGGAAAATCTCATCAGCGCAGCGTATCAAACGGCCAGTTTCGTTCGAACGACTTCACTCAAACCGAATCTACGGGCGTTCCCCCTCCTATAATATACCGTATACGAATAAAAAAAGAGAGTAGGAAAATTCAGTTTGGCTGCGACAAAGGGAAGAGAGAGGAACGAAGAGACCTTGGCGCGTATCGATTGGCTCCCGGTTTTCCGCCTTCGCCGTTTGCCGGCAACGGGAGTGGAGGCCACTTTCCCAGCGACCCTCTTCACAAAAATTCGTTACATCGAGATACTCTTTATTAGTATCGGTGGGGGCACGGATGCCGCGACTCGGATTTTAATCGCTCGTTTCGACTTATTAATTAATTTGAGAGTTTATTCTGTTGGGGGTACGATTTTGTTTAGAATTTTATTGGCGCGTGGGGTTTGTTCGTAGTGTCTTTGTAATGGGATAATTATATGCGTAAAATTTGAATATTGCGGTGTGTGTAATTTTATAAAGTTTTGATTTGATGTATTACGTAGACAGCAGTTAAATATTAATTTACATAAATTATAGGTACGGTTCTTATACATTAAAACAGTATACTAATTATTTACTCTTCCAATGTGTTTCATATAAAGTATTACGTAAGTTAATTGTAAAATTAGTATTATAGCTGATATCTCCCTTATATAATTATAAATTTTTGTATTGTTCGTAATTATAAGTCAGCCATCAAAATTAATTAATAAAATTTTACACGACTACATTTATGTTATGTGGAAATGTGAATTAATTTAATACAAAAAGGATTAAACAAAGTAACATATAATATTCTACCACAAAATTGTAATATTTACAATTATCATATAGGTTGTTTTCTCTCAAAGCATGTAAAATGGTCTCTTAAATACAGAGAAATAAGGTTTAATCCGCTCTGCTTTCGTTGTACAATACTGCATTCCATATAACTATAATATATACATATATGATGACATAAAATCGTTAAATTACAAATAAATCTACATTTATGTAAATCTGTTATTAAACTTTATAAATTCAAAAAGCATAACAATTATAACTTCTCTTCTTTGTGCAAGTTTTACTCTTCTTTAATAACACAGAATATTAATTATTATGACTTAATTATAGAACAACAAGTATAGTCAATGACTAACAACGTAATAGATCTTATTTAGACTATCATATTATATATTCGTATTTTGTAATAATTGTCATTTCAAACTGACATGCAGTTGTATAAGTTGCGTGATGTGCGTATACTCTTCTCTTACATTAAATAACTAGTCGACTACGTAATCTGTCCTTGAGCACAACTCCACTAACCCCCAAAACTACAGGTATCACTTCTCCGAAAAAAAACACGCACCTAAATCTCACGATAGGAAATTTTTCGACACCCAAAAAAAGAAAGAAAAAATGAAGAAACTGTGTATACACACACAGACCCGTTTATATATTTTTAGAGCGTCGCGGTCCTATGCTCGCATGCGCGCGCCGTAAAACACGGCTCGTTTCCGCTTCGGCGAGCCGCGATTTTTATCTCTCCTCTCCTCCGCCTCTCTTTCGCCGGCCGGCGCGGCGGCAACGACGAAGTATATAGGAGTGGAACGAGCTTCCGCGTGCGAGCGAGCGACCGACGCGCTTGTCTCTTTCACCTTCTCACGCGTGCGCTATTCTACTGCGTAGGGATTTTGTCCGCTATATAATACTGCGAAGTTTTTCCGTGCCGAGGTAGAGATTTTTTGCGCTAACCGTTGCGCGCGAAAACTCGTAAAATGCGGTGGCGGCGGGGAGGATTTCGTCGGAGGAATTTTTATGGGAGTGTATTTGCCAATCGCCGAGAGAGGTATTTGCCGGGCGAGATTTGAGCTGACTGCCGTTGAGTGCAGTTAGCTTGTACAAGGGAATGTAAAAAGAATTGTGTTAGAATGCTGTGGGAGTTGGTATAGTCGTTAGAGGATTTCAGCGTAATGCGGTCGGAAATCTTTTGATGGTTACGGGATTTTTAGTATAATATGAATGGATTTGCATTCATTTTGAGGCTTTCAATTAAAAGCTTGTCGAAAGGTATTCGCTTGAATATTCATTGGTTCTTTGTCGTTAATAACGTTATTGCATTAAGCATTTTACGCTGTGAACGTTACAAAATTACGCATATTCGAGTAATATAATATATTAATATTTCATGATGCAATTAAACTTTACCTGCCAAAAATCGAAAAAGCTTTTTACTCAATTCCATTTCGGTACGGAGGGCTTTTACCGTTACTAATTTACATGGGGAAAATAATATTTATTTTAATACTTTCACGTTTGCACTTTTTATAAAGAGAGATTGTAAAAAACATTTTGCCGCCTTTTATGTAGAATGTTTGTACATTCAAAATTCATTAAAAATACTTTTCCAAACTTGTAAAAATAAATTTAATATTATAGTTGATTCTGTTGTCATAATATTTTTAGAAGAGATTTAATTGTGCCAATAGAGTTTTTCGATGATTTGGCGGTACACGCGGCTGCACCGACGCCGACGACGTTATACACGATATAATCGCAGCAAAAAAGGAGGTGAAGGTTGCCGACTTGGAATTTATATCCTCATAGTATACGACAGCGAATCGGAATGAAAATCTTGTACAACTAAAAAAACGCATTCCACTTAATAAAATTTATTATGTATATAAAAACTAGAACGAGAATAACAGGCTATTTTGGCACAGGTTATAAAAGTATAATATACTATTTTATACTATTATAATCATATATATTTAAAAATTTGCCTGAGGAGGATGCACTTTTCTGAAACGAAATTTTTTTCACTCTGCATAACTTGGAATCTTCACTTACAAGGATGATAAATTTTAATCACGCTTTTAGAGCGTTCATTCATTCTCGCAGTACTTTATTCAGTAAATTGAATTTTCTACGAAAATAGGCGTAACGCAATTTTCATTGCACTTCGCTGAAAATTCGCTCACCATTATAACACTAAACTTAGTCACTTGTACAGCCAGCCATAAATTCTTGTGAAATATCAAGTATTCAATTGAATTCTCAAACTTTAATTACACTGTACTTACCAGTGAACATTTAACGACTAATGCATAAACTTTTAGTATGTATAACAGTAAAAATAAAAAATATTCAAACCCTTCTAATCCATGATTCACACGCAAGAATTTCCTTTGATTCTAAAAAGCATTAATATCAATGTACGCAAGGTCGTATAACCGCGCGCCGGGGATCAACCTGACTCACCACGAGTCGCGCGCCACGGTGTAAAAAGCCCAAGCGCGCGCGACGACCGTTGCCCGAGCGGCCGCGCGTCCGTTCACCTGCAATGAATATTTAAACCTACCCAACGCTCGCTCTCCCGCGCTCACGCTAACAACACAAAAGAGAGAAAGAGAGGCGTTCTATAGGCTGCAGCACGCGCCACAACTGCGAAAACACTATCAAATCTTCGTATGGCGAATTCTTCTGCCCCGTATAGGCAGTGTATATAACGCGCTGTGCAGAATCCTGTTTTTGGAGATAGCGTGAACTGCTCGCGCACGCAGCCGACGCCTGTATATATAACGGTATATATATATCGGATGAATGCAGAGGCAAGAGAGAAGAAAAAGAAGATAGGCGGGTTTCGTGGGCGAGCGCGGGCGTTAGATGCTTTGTGTGTAACGCGGTCTTTGGAGTAGGTGGTCGCGAAAATTTATATATTCAGGTGGCTGAGAGTTTGGCGAAGTGAATGTATGTGCTCGTGATTTATGGTATTCGAAAGTTACGCTGACAATGGTGTATATTTTAATTGTTTAGGGAAATTTTAGTGATGTGTAGGTATATTTAGAATGAGATGTTAGTTATGTTGTTACATCAAATTTTACTTTTAATAACGGTAAAATTATACATCTAATTATTTAGTGCTGAGGCTACAACGAAGTTAGATTATACGTATAGCACGTGTTCCAAATTGCTCTCTCCTCTAGCCCAAACTCATTTACCAAACTTTACTATTTTCCACAGAATCTATCTATCCGCAGTTTTTAAACTAAAAATTCGCTGAGCAACAAACTTCTATACCCTGACCGCGGCGCTATTTTCTATCCCCATAATATAGCTGAACATTATTTCCCTCTAATTATTCCGCCGAGAGAGCGCCGTTCTGAAACGGCCGGCGCGTGCGCGCGCACACACATGTCTCTCGGGCGCTTATGGGCGCGGTTCGAGAACCTCCCAGGAGACAAGAGAGAGAGAGAGAGAGAAAGAGAAACTTCGCGTCTACTTACTCCTTTTCTGCCGCGCGCGTTTCAACAATGCGCGGAAATGCGTTTTATCAGCGCTGCACATACATACATACGTATGCGAAAGAGATATATAGATAGAGAGAGAGAGAAGGATAGTTGGTCGTGTATATAATTTTCTTTTTTCTTTCCTCTATCTTTTTGTCATTATAATGGCGTTTCTAGCGTGAGCGAATCGTTACGCTAGAAAGCACCCTGTACATAATAGCGCGTACTTTGCGTGCGTGCTCGAAAGGAATTACTTTCCGAACGTTATCCTTTTTTTTCCTTTTCCCGCTTTAGCTTTATTATACGGGGAGTTACGTAAGCTACTGCACAAGCGAGAGTTTCGAAAAATTTTGCGCACATGACAGTGACTAATGCACAGATTTATATTCGATTTTCATAGAGTATATATATATTACGTGGATGATAAGATTTTATGTAGCTCACTTGGTCTAGAGCGCTGGAATATAAAATGATGAATGAATAAAGGCAGGATATAATAAAGTTATTACCTCGGTACATTTCATTTAAAGCACATCACAGCGTTCAATTATGCATCTAAAGCCCTCGTTTTTTGATAGAACAGCGAATAAATAACCATAAGGCATCTACCTTATTTATACATTCATAAATTTACGCTCTAATACCTTATTCGTCCGCGCGTTCTAAATTTGAAGATGAAACGCGCCAGTATAAAACAATGAATATGAATAATATACATGAAATTTTTACCCATTCATAATATGGACGGACAATTCTTCTCCGTCTCTCTTTCCCCTATTTAAATGACGCTCGAAGCGAAAATATACGACACCGCATATGTGACACCTAAAAATAACCTCCACGTGCGCGCGGCGACACGAGAGAGTGAAAAAAACGCACACACAAAAGCCGTCTGGTCTCGTCGCGTGTGCTGGAAGAAGTCAACGGCACAAAATAATAATTAGACCATCTCAACGAGAGGTTAAAAGGCTAGAGGAGAAAGAAGAACTATGACAGTGATTTGACCATAAAGCACAGATCCACTGTGTCATCTTATACGCGATAGACAGACGTCGACGTCGCGTAAACAGAAGCTGAGGTCGTTTTAATTATATCAATTGTATATAAGAAGCTGCTGCGCGAGATGACACCGCCTCCATTGTACCTCTTTTCAGCGGGATTTCGGATGTGCGCGGTACTAACTGTCGTGTATATAGTATTCAAGTCTTACGAAAGCTTGCGCAAGAGGAAGGCGCGCGTTCGTGAAAGCGCATGCGTGCAACGTACGCCTGGCTATCGAAAATTATTTCGCGAACGCTGAGTTTGCGCACGCGATTGCGAAGTTATACATGTCGCCCGTTCGCCCGGAGGCTTAATTGGTTCGCGGAGCAGTGAGGAATGTCATCGTATTTAGCAAACGATTTTGTTCGCTCGTGCGTTAAGTTGCACGAGGAAGTTCATAAGAGCGTAACTCAATTTTCTTTCTTCTTTTTTTCAGGGAATTTATTAAACTTCAGCTTTGAATTTTTAAATACTGGGATTATATACTGGTCTACGAGATTTTTAATGTATGGGTCTGAAGTTTGCAACGTTGGTATGAAACGAAATAAAAAAATAATTGATTTTACTTCAAGTTTGTACTAATTAATATTAATTTTGCATGTGGATTTAGTATTTTATTGAATAAAATAACTTTATAACAGAGGTTTGGGTAACATTTTCCTTGTTTAATAATTTTAAAATTCTTTCGTTGCATACCATCGTTTATACCTCAGTTTCTGTTTTTTAATATTTTACTTGTATTCATGAGATTGATGTATACTTTATGTTACTCGCTATGAAAATGAAGCTTTCATTCATAAAGTACACGTGTTAAAAAAGTTCATAAAAAGAATGAATTCCTTATATTTTTCTTAGTTTTTCATTTTTTTAACATTTATTTGTTCAGAGTTGTCAATATGTGTGTAATTTGAAAAATTTCAAATTTGAATATCGAATGTAAATCTGTGTACCTTTTATTTCACCTCAACAAACATTTATTGAAAATCAAGTTTACACAATCAACATCCAATCACAAGAATTTCTTAACAAAATTTTATATATAAGAATAAAAGATTGTAATTATTTCGGATGGAAATCCCCATTGAAAACGACTATATGGCTATACTTTCCACAAAACTGTCTATTGTTTCATGCAAATTTATATAGCAAGGATCGAGGTTGGCGGTTTACGGGTCACCCCCGTCGAACAATAAAAAAAATAATAATTACGATCAATTCCCAGCGAGCCGCGAAGGCCTTAACAGCGGCGCAGCGGCCGTGGGGACAATGCATTTCGATTACGAAAGCAAACACGTGTCTTTTTTTACTGTATATATATAGTACACACGCCTGCACATGTTTAGGGAACGTATATACGAAAATTTACGTAACGTCATTATGGTGAATAAGTCACCAAAACTATTGTATTCTGCATGTGTTTAACATATTAGACATTTATTGCCGCAGTGCACGTGCAGGTATACATAACAGCTAGTATAGTCTATAGTACTGCAACTTTTGGACAGTTTTATACGCAAATAAACTCTTTTCCATTTACGAGTTTAATTAAGTGAAAACAAGATCGAAGAAAAATCAACAACCACTTTTGATTAAAAAATCAGGTTACACAAATAACTTCTACATAAATAATTTAAAAAAGGTGCTATACAACCCTTTTCCAGCAACAACTAGTATAATTCTTCGCAACACTTACCGCGCGAACCCGACAACCTAGCACATATATCCACCGCAGAAAATTCCTACGCGAACACACCGTCGCCGCATCATCATATATACTACCTAGACGCGAAGACGAGCGCAACTGTACTGCAGCGCGGCTTTCTCTCCGCCGTTAGCCATTAGTGCATTCCCAGCGTGAAAGAGGAAGTTGCCGCCGCCGCGGCATCGCGCTGGCATTATAGCGCACCACTGACGCCGCTCTATCTTTCATATTACTATTTTTCCTTTTTTCTCTCTCTCTCACCTCGCGCGGCCTCGATGCTTTCGATTACGCGCGCGCGCGCGGCAGAAAGCGAAACTCGCCGGGGATCGCTCATGCTGATGTGCTGCGCGCGGGGTCATTGTTTCATGTAGAGAAAGAACTATAGGCGACGGTTATGTGTGATTCGTGCGGTTCTCGTTCTGGAATATATGCTTCTAATATGATAATGGCGGTAAATAATATAAAGCAATTGATTATATATAGTTTTTTGTAGAAACTAGCTGTTAGATTTATGCGGTTGATCTTTTGAGCACGAAAAGTAAACGTTAAATTTCACATCTCCAGTTTCCTTTACACACTTAATTAATCAAACACAGTTGCCTGTATTACAGTCTGTGTACATTCCCTAACCAGCAAACAACGAAATCAATTAACCGCACAGTCACTCTGTTCCCCCGACCCCCTCCCACTATATTCTTCTTCGCAAAAAAGAAAACACAATGCAATCAAAAACTCACACACACACAGCTGTATAATTGAACGTCGCCTCCTCCACTTGCGCGTTATTGCGCAACCGCGCGCAATTACCCCGAAAGAAAAAGGAGAAAAAAAAGAATTCTAATTAAACGCGTGAAAGGGAATCTTACGTACGTATATATACACAACCACCGGCCGTGCGAACATCAAACGCACTCTCTTTCTCTCAAGAGCCTCTCGAGTGTGTGTGTGTGTTCGGCGCAAAAGTTTTCCGGTGGATATATAGATGCACCTCTCTCTCTCTCTCTCTCTTACTCGCTCGACCATGGCCGAGTTGAGTGTTATGGAACTTGATTTCATCATCGCGGCTCGCCGCAAGTGTCTTCTCTATCGCGCGTGCGAGTGATGCGTCGCCGCCCTTAAGTACGCCGGCACTCGAAGTAGGCCGGCGCTCTCCGCCAGTTTTCGAGGAGAGCAGGGTATAGGGCGGAATCTGGTTATCGATCGCGCGAGCGTTTCTGGTTCAACGCGACGAATATGCTATTTCTCTCTCGTTGTAGTACTACTGTTTCTATGCAAACTTCGGTGATTTTATTGGTCGATTTGATAACGGTGGTTATACGAGCAGTCGACCAGTATACTTTATTCTGTTTGTAATCTATGAGTTATACTTGGTTACACTATAGAATGCAACGTTATTTTGGCAAAACAGTGACCGAGATTTTAATTTTGTTGAAAAATCACCGTTAACCTACCAGCCTTGTTCCCAACCAATTTTACACTCGACCTATTGCAGTATACATTATATACACACACATAGTGCAGCGTATATAACACTATAGAGTCCTCCATCAACCGCGAGGTGTGAGCGTGCGAAACCGAACCACGACAAGTGCCGGAGGGATCTTTTCGCCTCGAGTGCTATGCAGCCTGCAGCAGTTTGCTCTTGATGCATCTTCTCCCGGCGGCGCTGTATTATATACGCATGTCGAGATATACGTCAGACCTTCCGTGGTAGCGCGCGAGATTGAAAGAACGGAGATGGACGATGGTATAATAAATGATGATGGACTGACTTGTGTGTTTATCGGAAAATCTGGTAGGTCGAATGTCTTGTCTCGCAACGTCTATCATTATTATTTGAGTTTATATGAAACGTGGGACGATTGAAGAATTGTTATTTTCTTTTGTAGATAATTTCCACTACGCTTTCTTTTATTTACTTTTCTACCCTTTCTAGAACTTTATGTACACCGAGACAGACAATCTCGCGAGACTTCGTTACACAAGCCGCTACCCGAGTGTATACACTTGTAATCAAGGGAGAAAAACTCGTGTAGATCGTCGGTGGAATACAAGCTACGAGGGGGTTCTCGTAGCTTTTCTCGCTAGTCTCGTTCGCGAAATGTAATTCCAAAGGACGAGTGCTGTAGGAGGAGGGAAGGCTCTCTTTCTCTCTCTTGTACTCCGAGCTTGTTCTTCGTCGCAGTTGACTGGGGCTTTAACTCTGCGGAATAAATTCTCTCGCTCGCTTTCTCGCACACACCGTGGGGGTGCATAAGAATGTGGTTGAACCTCTTCGTCCGCGTGGTCGTCGGCCGCCTGAGGTCGTGACTCGCCGCTGGGATAGGCTTCCTTCTCCTCCTTTTTTACACTCCCTTCGCTCTTTTCTAGGCGCACCTTCGCATTCGTTCTAGGGTGCCTTGATAAGAAAGTGGTATGCATTTAACAGTAGAACGACTATTGTACAACTATTGATTAATGTGTTTATTTTAGAGATATTGTACAAAAATGGTAAAAAGTCATGTATTCCTTTGCATTTATAAAAAAAAGCAACGCGAATTCCGAACGGAATGCTAAATATATCATACTTTTATTTGCGCTCTGATTGGTCTAACATTTTCAACGAATAAATCTAACTTCATGTTTATATATTTATTTTTAAATTTAAACGGGGCTAACATTTCAATATAACAAAAAAGAGCAACGCTAGCTTTTTGAATTAAATCCTCCAGTCACACATAAATCATTCCGGAATTACTATCGGTGCGCCGGCCTTTTTAAACAAAAGAAAATAAAGACCATAAAGGGCGCTTCATATAACCTGTTTACGGCGCTCGTTACAGTCGTACGCCCTTCAGAAGTGCGTAATTAACTTTTTAACGCGACGAATATGGCTTTGCATTCATATTCGCCCCCTTTTATTCCACAACACAAAAGTCCCTTCCATTTCTCATTCTCGAAACGCATTCGTTGTCGAATTCCACATATATTATATTCGACACGTTCAGATATCCACCTATCACACCTCGGCGATATCTATTCACCGCGAGCGAGAGTCTTTGCACACAAAGGTACTTTGCGGCGGACTCCCTTTTCCTCGGCGTATATTCTCTCGGTGCGCGCTCCTTTCATTCCGCTCCCTAGCGCAGTGTTTTATGCGGGTCGACGCCGAGCGCTATCTCGGCATTTTCATCTTCTTTCTTGCTCGGAGACGCGACTCTTTTTCGCTTCTCTTCGGTGTGTAGCTTATCTGGTCTCGTTTTTCCAACCCGCGAGAAGGGACTGTTTGCGAGATCCAAGAGAATTGCACCTTTTTTTTACGCCCCACGGTTGAATTATGTCGCGCTGGTCTGGAAATATGGCCGGTGATGGTGTCGGTTTCTAGGGTATTGTTGTTGATTTATTGTTGTAATATTGTTGAATCGTGTATTTTGTTTATGTAAATGTTAGAAAGATAAAACATGATCAATATTATGTCAAAACGTATAATTATGTAACAAACAGTCTCGCCGAATGAAAAATATTTAAAATTGACACTGTGATATCTCGAAAAAGAGACCAACACGACTCTGCGCGCTTATTATAATCACACCTTTATGCATCTGTTTACGCAAAGTTACAGCCGATAACGTTGACAGAAAAAAGAGGGAAAAAAAAACTTCTAAAAATTCACTCTCGATTCCCCGCAGGCTATCGTGTATTTTCGAGCAAAACGTACCGGGCTTTTATTATCGGCCCGGCTGCGTGCAGTGTGTTATACTGCGCGGATGGAATCTGAAAGAGGCGAGGCGATTCCCCTATCGGCATACGCCCACCAAAACTCTGCGCGCTGTCTCTGCTTAGTGTCGTTCTGACCCGTCGTCTTTGCAACACCCCTTTGTGACCCGTTTAGATTGCGGCTATATGTGGATGAAAATTTTATGCTTCTGAAATTTTATGGGTTTCACGTGATTTTTCATGTATATGTGTGTTATACATAGCTCGAGTTAAAATAAATGATAATATGTTCAACCATATTTTTAAACCAGTTTTGCTGGTACTCATAATTGAATGTTTTTTTTACATTCACTTATATAGTAAAAGTTGTAGAAATAGTTTGTTTTGAATAATTAACCAAATAATTATACTAATGCATACAGGTATATTAAATTGCCTTATAAATAATAATTTTTTAGTAATTTTAGTAAGAATGTACATATATATTTTTTTCAATTAATAATTCAATTTTAATATAATCAAGAACAGTACTTGTCTTTTTAATTACTGTCATTGCCACATTTGGTGAAAACGCGTGCAACGATGCAAGGTCCGCGATATGTTTGGGAGTTTCGAGACCAAAATTAATTTATGGCGATATAATTGTTGATACGGTAATTAATTAAGCTTTCGAAATGCCGAATGCTATTACGATTGTGATGCTTGAATGATTTATTTTTTATTGGTGAAACATTTTTTTTTACTTAATAATCTCTAAAGTGATTATGTTTCGTAAGAGTTCAATAATTCAACTTGATATTAAGTAATAATAATATTTTAAACTGCTGAGATAAATCACGAGATAGTTTTTAAAGTTTATAAATTTTGTACACAATAATTATCGGAAATTAATTTGGATTAGATCGACCAAATATTCTCTCATTCTTCTATAGTATGTAATTTCTATTCCATGCATATTTAGAATTTATTTTCATCGACTTTTTAATCAAAGATTTTCATTTCGCTAATATGACTATTATTATAATACTTATTGCTCTGATTTAATTAAAAGAGATTAAAATGTAGGAAGCTTTAATATTTAATTAAAATAAGCGTCTCAACAGTCATCCCCAGAAAGTAGCGCATCAGGCAGAAATCGAATTCTCTTTGAGAGCACGGCTACAATAAAGCGAACAATAAACGACGAAGGTCTCTTAGCAGCGACTGCGACGTGCTCGTAAATTCGTTGACTCGCTGAAAGAAAAAAGCATTACAATGGCTTCTTTGGGCCGTGAAGCTGCGCATACGAGCGAATAGTCTGACATTTTATGGGTGGAAATACAGAAACGTCGTGTACGATGCGTTGAATTATGTAGTTTGTGATCAACGGCTGCGTTAAGTCTTATTTGATTACGATGGTAAATGGCAGTGGTTCTGTATATGAATATTCATGTCTCAGTAGCAATCATGCTCGATTGATTCTATTGGCATTTGATAGAGGAAAACCGAACGGATTTTGTTTAGTAAGATTTTAAAACAATTTTTTTACAATTTATCTGTTACTTTTTAAACCTTCCATTTCACACGTATAGCTTGTTTATTCATATATGAGAATCAATTATACTTTATGCAAGTTTTGAAGTCGCGGATTAATACTTCATTTATTGAACTCGTTCACAATTGATATTATGTAAAGTCAATTATTTTATAATTCTCACTGTGTCATACAATCAATTTTCATTTAAATAGGAAAAAATACTTTAAAGATAGTCTTACATCATGGAAATCTTATAGGCAATTTCCTTTCATGCGTTATTCATTTATTGCACTTAAATTGCAAATAGAGTAATTTACTTTTCCATAAATGCTCTTTACTCGAATTTCATTAGCAATGAAGTGTATTTGAAACGTTTTAAAGAAAATGTCCAATCAAGCATGACACAACATTATTAGTTATATTTGTTTGTTTTAGAATTTAGTCTACATTTCATTTTACGAGATTTGCGCTTCGCTGAGATTTGCTCTCAAGTGATGAAACGGAACTTACGAGACTCGGCCGTGTTTTAGGGCCATTTGCTATTGTGCGCCACCGCACTACCAATTACACGCGTTTAGAGCTTTGAATGTCTAGGTTTGCAAGATTTCCACCACGGTGTTACTTACCGAGAGTAAAATTCTTACACGAGTCAAGAATCCTTATTTTCATCGCAACACACGTTGGGCTTTTTGTTGTTATTACTTGGCTTGTAAATTACGGCTAACGTTTTCTTCGATAGGTTTACGCGTAAATTTATACGGTGCTCCGTAAATTCAAGAGAGTGATTCCCTATAGGCAGAGGCGCTGCAATTTACGACGGTTGTGTAGTACATCGTAGCTCACAGCACTTTTATATTACGTAGCTGTTGGGTAAAGGAAAATTTAAAAGGAATTTTAGCTCTGAGCCTCGGCATTGTTAAACTGATCAAGAAGAAATAAAACAATTGAAAGACTAGTCATGTTTATCTAACCTTGAACCACAGATTATAGATCGTTAATTGAACATCCTTTATTTAGGTCAACTATCGTTCGCCTATGTTCATTTCAGTAAATATAATTGTCATGCAGAGAAGATGTAACTGCTCAAATAATAAGATTTGTATTCAAAAACCAAATAAGAATTTTAAACAAACCCTTACACCTCGATCATTCGGCTTGAAAGCCAGGTATAATCCTCTGATAAATTCTAAAACCCTCGTCCAAAATCTACCTTTACTCAAGTCAAGCGAAATCCCACAACTCGAAACGATCAACCATCATCCGGCCCTCGATAAATCACCTCGTGACACTTCTGTCCGCCTTCAGCGGCTTTTCGCCGGCCGCCTCGTGCTCTCAATCAAGCTCGCTTAACGCTCTCGATGGTTTTCCTTTCAGCAGCTATACAAAGGCGCGACCTCTGCACATCACACATGCTCACCTCACTCACCGAGAAGGAGGTGTTCTATCGTATGGTCGTTGTCGGTATACTGTATAGGTGAACGACTCGCGCATCGCAAGATTATTGTCCTTTTGCAATGCCGGTTATTTGCGTGGATGGTGATGATGATTCTCCCTTTCCTCACTTTGTGGTTTTTTCAGAGTCGATGTGGCGTAAGGTGTTTCATGCAGTGATTATGTTGCATGTGTTCGGGTGTTGAGGTGAAACGTTGGTTTTTGCGATGCGGTAATACGTGTGGAAAATTTCGTATCTAGTAATCATTTAGGTTCTCAAGACATTTTATTCGTACTGCAATACTGATAGAGTTACAATAGAAAAGAAAATTTATTTACCAATTATAGTTTTAAATCACCGTACAGTTATGGCATTCTAAAACATAAAACTCGGAAATAATGTTTAAATAGTATTCTTCGAAAACCCGTAATTGTTTACATAATTATTTATGTATTTATTGGGATGACGACCCTAAAAAGAACCACTTTTTAAAAATTAATCTATTACATTATCAATGATGTTTTAATTGTATAACGTAAAGTGTTTTAGAAAACAATAAAGCGTATTTTAAAGGGTCACTTTCATGTTAAATTTATCGTTATAAATAAAACAGATCAGCATTAAATAGCTCTTTTATTCCAAGTAGTATATAAAAATCGTTACAACGTATCGTAACCTCTGTTTCTGCAAGCCCCGCGATAAAATGCTTATCGCCTGGAAGCTGGCCGTGACTCATCGTAATTATTCTAATACTTTGTTATTTAATCATGTATATAACTCTACACTCGTTAAAGCAGAATAAGAATAGTTCTGATGAGTAATGTTAGTGAAGATAAACGTTTTAATCATCTCCTGTGAAATTCCTTGCTATTCAAGTCTGATGTTTGGGAATTAAGCCAACACCTTGCTATTTATGTGTTCAATACACTGAATTATTAATCAGATAGACAATAATAAAAAAATCCTATTATTTCTAGTTGTGCGAAAATTACCGTAAACAAAATATCATTTATAGCTTTAGCGTTTTTTCATAATATTACCATTCATCGATGAGAAATATATAAGAATTGTTCCAGTACTTTTGATCACCATAAGAATATATTACTGTTGAGATCGCCGGAATTATTCCTAATATCAAAACAGCTAGTATTAAAGTTACTTCATTAGACCGGAAAGGAATTTCAAAAAGCCATTGCATAAAATTTCTACATCAAGTGAGAAGTTACGAAAATCTTGCCTAAAACTGTTGTGTATATATTCGATCATATCTAAGTAGATGCGCCACACGAATGAGAGTACAGGAGCTACAAAGTCAAGGCGGTGCAATGTTCGCTATGCAAGTTTCTAATTGCAGACGGAGAAACGAAGAGTGGGGAGAGAAAATCGTGTGCGAAGCGCACATCGGAGGGACATATATATATGCGAATGTGCGCATACGTGCCGACATTCGCGCAGGCACGTTGGATAATTTTCTCTTTTTTTCATTGCAGCAATAGCTTTAATGAGTTAAAACTGTTTATTAATATTTAGATATATTGTTTCAATTCCAATTAAAGTTTGTTGAGCTTGATAATTTGGTAACTTTCTCAACTTTCTTCGTAAAATTATTCGGGGGAGGAGAAAAGATTCTGATTGCATTATTTCTATTTCTCAGAATTACCTGGAATCAATTGAATTTAATAATTTTTTCTTACCTTTGTAAGATAAGACAATATAGATTTTTAAATTTTTCCAGTACAGAGCTATACCTGTGCATTACTTCGACTATATTCGTCCAAAATACATGTGATGTCTAGCTAGTCGAATGCATGGAAGGTTAAATAAAATGCACTATAATGATATTAAGGAGGCTTCGGCGGACTAGTAGACCTATAGCTACAACATTTTTTACAAAGAGTCATTTACACATTCCAATCGGCAAACTGATATGACAGGAAACAGGGTTCTTAACGTAACGGAAAAAATTTTTGTTAGAAAATTTCCAATTTTGCAAAAGTAGATTTTCTCCATTAAAAAGAAATTCAATTAGTAATTATCAAGCTTTTTTTTCATTCAATTTTAATTTTCTTCCTTGTTCAATTTCAGGGAAAGTTAACGATATCAAAATTGGAAAATTTTAAAAACCTGCTCTACAAGCGATTGGGTATAACTTTGCAGGTTTTTAAAATTTTCCAATTTCGATATCGTTGATTCCCCCTGAAATTGAACCAGGAAGAAAATGAAACCTTGCAAATTAAAATTGAATGAAAAACAAAAAAGTTGATGATTACATAATACATTTTTTTTAATGAACAAAATCTACTTTTGCGATATTGGAAATTTTAGAACAAAAATTTTGTCCGTTATGTTAAAAATCCTGTTTCCTGTCATATCAGTTTGCAAATTAGAATGTGTAAATGAAAATTTGTAAAAAATCATGTAGCTTTAGGTCTACTAGATCGCCGAAGCAACCTTAATAATAACAATATATTTCACTTAATAAAGCCTTTACCAAGCAACTTGTAAAACAGAAATTTCATTGATTCATAATACACAAACAAACAATTCTCCGACTCTCACAAACTATGCCCACACACGATAATCTTCAAGTATTATACTATTCAACCAAAGCTCCAATTCAATCTCCACTTTTATCGGCAACAGTGGCTTCAGCTAATTCAACGTTTCAATCTGTCATTCACTTCCTGGAACCCAATGAGACCTTCCCTCGATCACGAGAAAAGCTCGGCTGAAAGCTCGTCGGGATCTAATACTCTTTTCGTCGAACGGCTTTCTCGCACGTAATGACCGAGAGCGAGCGAGAGAGCGAGAGAGCGAGAGAGCGAAAGAGAGAGAGCGAGAGACCGAAAGAGAGAGAGAGAGAGAGAGAGAGAGAGAGAGAGAGAGAGAGAGAGAGAGTACGTATGTATATGTACACGCTTTTATGCAGAAGGTTTCCATCGCACGCACGGGGGTAGAGAAGTGGCGCACTGCCGGCACTCGAGACGGATGTCGTCGTCCACTCAATCCTACGCGCGGCGGCTCAATGAAGGATCGTTAAATAATCAAGGTCCTACACGTGCGCCGCCGCAAATCCGCTCGCTGTACGATCGACTTGATTCGCTGCGTCTCGCTTTTTATCAGCCGTTCTTTTTTTCTACGCTAATTTTGTCGGTCGGCTGTTGCAGTGGTTTCGAGTGCGCAGCCCTCGTTATTGGCTAATTGATCTTGTGTGGTGCATCTTGATGCAGGGGAAGCTGGTATAAAAAGAAACGCTCTAATGATGGAAAGGATTAAAAAGTGTATAAATATTGTTCTTTAGTTTAGAAATAAGAGAGAGGTATTTTTATTACGGGAAAATGTTATAAAACGTTAATGTGATATTTTTGAAGATTAACGTGTATTATTTAGAAGCTTAATTTTTTTTATTTACGAATACACGGACAAAGCGGAATTCGTAGAAAAGCTTTGAACAAATAGTTTATGCGACGCTTTTATCGCGTAAGCAGCTTCAGTGAGACCGTATGATGTACAGCTCTCTCATATGATTAACGCAGGCGTTGCAGCTATGCTTAATCCTGCCCTCTTTTATTACTGTACGTGCTACACGAGAAAATCTTTCGAATATAACTGCGTTTATTTTGGCATGGTGAACGATAAAAATACAACTTTAATTTTTAATTTACGTAGTTAATATAGGAAATAATGTTAATATTTTCATGCGTTAAAATATAAACAACAGTTTGAAATATATCAATGCTATTTTTATTGTCACTAAATCCCTTATTACATGTACTTAATATTGAATTATTATTACATATATTTATCTGCTATTTGACGGTTGTCACATATGCGGCTTATTAATGTCATATTTTGCATTTATAAACAAATATTAATATTATAACAATAAATTTATTGCTCTTAAAACAAAATACATTTATTAACAATTAACAATTAAAGACGATGTGTGCTTAATTTATCGCCAGTTTTAATAAGGGGTCTGAAAATCGATATTCGTCTGTTAAAAATATACGTTCGCTTTGAAAGCTCCTTTTAAAATAAATTAGTTGGTGTTGTTATTTATTATGTGTTACCCACCTATTATTCTGTTGTATCCTTGAAGTCGAAAAATAGCCATTAATCCTTCAGCTAGCTACATGGTCCCTTTTAATTTAAAGACTTTTTAATTAATAAAACTTATCATACTTTTCATCATTATAATTCACAATTCCACTAAAAATAATAAAAAAATAATTAAATCCAGAAAAAATTATTCCACTCTACTCATGGAAACTTCATCATAATAAACTACATTTGATTAGATATCTTCTTTAAATAAAACGTCTCTTATGAACAATAACTCATGCAATATCTAAATAAACATGCCCGCCTCCTTTTTCCATTTAATCTACAAATACAGAAAAAGCTTTATCGGACTACCACGTTTGTTTGGAAAAAAGCAATACATTGTTATTTTTATCAGAAGGAAACATCCGCAGCGAACTGCGCTTTCCGCGATCGAAAATAACGAGGATATAGTAGAAGCAGTGTGCGCGTGGCGTGCATCAGCCATCTCCTCCCGTGGGCGTCCGCGGAACGGTTATAAACGTCTCGGCGGAAAAGCAAGCGGCAAGGAGGCGCTAAATGCTTGATCCGGTAACTGCTCGAATTGCGCGGAAATCACGGGTGCGCCGCAGGAGAAACATTTTCATTATATTCAGTTATAGTCGTGTCGAACTTTTTGCTCAATCTGCTGTGCTGTCTAAGTACCCTAGGTTGCTTTTTAAATAAACACGAGGCACAAGTATTGTATTAATAATTTCAATTGTAGTTTGTTTTCGTCGTTATTGTAATTATGAAATTGCTATAATAATAGTAATAATTTTTTTGACAATTTTAAAAAGCATTTCCACCAACCTTACAGAATTGTTATTCCTACTTTTTATATTTATTATAAAAATGAATAAAAACGTAACAATAACAATTTCTTATTCAAATCGAAGAGAATATAACCACCGGGAAACCATTTAATTGTTAACCCTCAGTCACTCCTCCACAGGCATCAAGTAAACTCCGCATACGTGTAATTTCCTATTACACTTTCCTCTCCACTTTCCGCCTTAATTCCACCGTAATTTCAACATCCCCTACTACTCGCTCGCCGTAGCCTGGCTAAAGCTATTCGTCTTCGTTCTCTTTTGCCTATATAGCGCCGATGTCTGATCGATATTCACGCAGCCGCCGCGTGTATATATATGGAGCCGACAGCTCGCGGCGTCGCGGTGGCGACTGCCGTCGACGACGAACTTAATTTCCCCGCGGCCGCGTAAATTGATTCCATCGTGCCGACGTTCGAGTCGTTGCTCTCTCTCTCCATTTTTTCCTCTTTCTATACGCCGCGCACAGGTGCGCGCCGCTGTCACCTCGGTTTAGCGCGGCGGCTCGGTTGAGTGGGGACGGAGATGAGATTGCTATTGTGTTTTCGATTGGCTGCGTTTGGGGGAGGGAGATGCCGGGGATTTGGGTTTGATGGAATGAGGTTAAAAAGTATTTACGCTTGCAGAAATATTTTCGGAAAAAAGAAAATAACGTAACATTATTTTTAGTTTAGGAAGATATAATATTGATATAGATTATTGTTTTCTTATCAGTTGTCACGTACATTTTATCGATATTGAATTCGAGGTAAATTATATGAGAGGAATCGACATCTATCATCAAACACGTCTTCTAAAAATGTGCCACTCAGATAGGCTATTATCTGTGAAATTGAAATAAATTCCATCTATCTCATCACATTCCGAACTATACAAACCCTTTTATTGTGTTCAAAATCTTGATAAAATTGAAGACACTGTTACTGACACTAACCGTCTACATTGAAATGAAGATCCAGGGATCCACTTTGAGACAAAGTACTCGTCAAGATTCTCGGCTTCAGATTTACGGCTTCCCATAATTCCGTTCCTTCATAAACTGAGAATCGGGTTTCCTTCCCCAGAGTTACGTTTTACATGTAACAAAGCTGGTTTGGACTGATGTAATATCATTGTCGACTCGACATTATCGTTTGCCTGCTTTTCAATCTCATACAATTTAAAGAAGTGAAAGTTATTCTTCGAAGTAGAATTCAGTTGCTTACATTATGACGCGTCAAAATTTAAGATTTATACAATTGCTGTGTTTAATACCTATTATACTATGTCTTATTTTATTTGTATAAAAACCAAGAGACAATACAGTTGATTTCGTATTTGCTGGAATGCTTTGTTCTAATAAATATATACTTTTGCAGATACATTACTGTGATGATATTAAAAAAGTTTATAAGTTAATCTCTGACAAAACTTAAATGAAAAAAACGTTATTTCATGTTTACTTAAGAAAGATTCCGAAGTTTCTAAGACTCAATTCTCATGCGGTTATAAAACGTTACATCATATACTTTTAATTAAAATACTTTTTCTCCTCTTCAAACTCAAGTAATGTAGAACACTCTCGAGTATTCTTCTCACAGCTTCGCAAAACCATTCGCGCGGCATTCCTCTCAAAACTTACGTAAAATCTCCTATAACACCGCAGCCGAAAGCGATCGCGGTTCACTTTCGCTACTCTCCCACCTTAAAAACTTTCCTACTCACCAAAAGAAGCACAACAATCCAAACCTCTGCTGCATATACCTATATACACGAGTCCACCTCTTCTCGCGCACGAACGTATCATAATATACCGCCGCCAAAATCCGGTTTCAATTCATGACCTGGCACAAACGCACACACACATACAGACGTATACTAGCGAATGCTCGATTCTCTAAAGATAGCACGCTCTCGGAACTCGGTCAAAGTGAAATATATATTGCGTGGCGCGCGCGACGACGTTTTTCTCGTTTTGCCCCCCTCTCTCTCTCTGGACTCGTCGGTCAGTTCGCCAGCCGGCGCCTAGTATCGGCGGAACAGTCCCCGTCAGTATAGGTGTTTGATAGCGTGATTGAGGTGGAATTGGGTTTGAAGGGCTTTTAGGAAATCACTGATCGCTTTGGACGGAGTCGATGAACGATTTGGGCTTTAAACGGTTTTATATCTAACTAGGAGAGGGTCAAGGGTCCGGATCACGGATTTGGCTGAGACTTTGAGATAGGTTTTTGGATATAGAAATATGAAGAAAGGTGCAATATTAAACTCTAACGCTCAAAAAAACTAAAATTCTGGGCACATTTAGCTTTATTTTGAAGAAAGTCTTGAAAAAAACCTTTTCTTAAAACTGCAACTATTTAACTTTAGAATATCTTAAATATCATTTCAAGTAGAGAAAATAAAACTAGAGAAAACGAGCTTTCATTTGC
>UXGD01000497.1:0-57018 GCA_900474315.1 Torymus auratus | reverse complement strand
CCATAGGTGAGTAATATACTAATTTGCAAGAAATGTAAGATATAAGACGAATCGGTTCAAAGTTAGACAATGAAATTACGATAGATATTAATATCTTTGTTTTAAAAAAAAAGTTTTATTATTGAAATTTTTTAGCATTTTTTTTGTGAAAAATTTCTTTTTAGAATTTCAATAGATGGAATCGAAAAATTATTTTGAGGAAGCTAAGTGCCAAAGAATTGGCAGCGGTTTTTTTTATTACAATATTTATATACAAGCAGATTTGATAGATTTTATTTCAACGGTAATATTACTGCATGACTGCAAGTGGATACAAAGTGTCACTTTATCCTCATTCCGCTCAAATTGCATCAAACGGGATAGATTTTCACGATGGCATTTATTGATACTGATTGATATAGAAATATTTTTTTATACTGTCACGCGTGTCTGGAGAATTATAAAAGAAAACATTTTTTATTCCACTCGAATTTTTTGCGTACAAACCAAACCTACACGTGCACTCACAAAGCAGTTCGTAAATAAAAAGGACTTTTGCCATCAATTGCACAAAGGAACTGTTATTCGCATAAGGCTATATAGCACATCACAGAAAACAAAGAGGAACTATAATAAAACATTTCCGAATAGAATTTTTCAAATGACTCTCTTTTATCTTCCACATTCTTGCAATACACACATACGCATACCTTCTTTCATAGCTTCATATTTCTCTTTCATTCTTTTCCTCTCTAAACTCCTCCGAAATCCCCACTTCCGAAATTTTCTAAGCACGAAAGATTTACGAGGACCGAAATATATATATTGTATATAAGAAGACTTTAAAAAGTTACGTATAATAACCTACTGCCATGCGTCGTTTCGGGGCCACGTCAAATATTCGAAATATTTTTACAGTCGTACTCTTCTTCTCTCCCTCTCGCCTCTGTCCTGCTACGTGCGTGTACCTTTTTTTCCGCCGAAGGCGGAATTGAACCAGCCGCGGAGTTCAGCGCAGCTATATACTTAGGAAAATGCCAGAGAGGATCGGTTTCGGGGGAGAGAAAATCCGTAGACAGTCGCCATAGTGTGCGGTTGAATGACGAGGACGCATGCGAGGACGCCTCCGGTTATGCTAAGGATATGCGCGTGGAAGGGACACGAGGGAGCGGTTTTCCTTTCTTTCGCGACGGTGAGAAATTCCTGATCCGATGCTATTTTGTTCTCATGCATTATTTTGCTATCTTATTTGCTTATGCGGCTGTTGTGGTGTTCAGGAAACGTGCAGCTGATACGTGGGAATGATATTCTTTATAAATAAATGGTAAGACAAATTTGCCGGTGTAAGTGTTATGTATCGATATATTTATGGGAAAAGGATTTATACGAGGAATATTAGGGGACGAGGTCGATTGTAAATTTTGCGTTTGCCATATAATTATATGTAAAATTATGTATAAAGAATATATTGTTTTCGAATTGAAAACGCGAAAGCGAAAGAAAAATGTAAATATCTATATCAGAGAAGTATAAGGAAACAGATGCTCCGATGATTACATTCAAGACGAGCGAAACCGCAGCTGGAAACTTCTCGCTCGGTTTCTCTCTGGCGAACTTGTGTTTATATTATGTTCCACAATAAGGTCAATTTCATTGGGCGCTCGGTTATATATACTTTCCCATCCGCTCGATTGGAAACGGCACTGGCGCGCCTTTTAAAAGTGCGCCCCCCTTCCACGCGTACACGTGTCGGCGATCGTAAATAATTGATAACGTCGACGAGCTTTTTTTTCAGAAGCTAGCTGTTTTGCCGCGATAGGACGCAAAACTTTCGACTCCAATAGAATCACGCGCGTGTGCGATAAACGCGACTAGTTTTATAAATAGAGGCTTTTAGAGATTAAAAAGTGTCGAGGTAAAAGCCATTGTTTTTGTCACCGGGAAATATTGAAACCTGATCCTGCAGTGTGTAAAAGCAAATACTGAACTAATCATTGGCTTTGGAAATTACGGAAAAATGTGATCAAAGAGATGGGGACGGACGCGGGGTATTGTTATCGGACAGGAGTCCTGTTTACAGAGCAACTATTATTATAGCGTTGATTACTACTGTATATCTCATTTTCAACTGAAAGCTTTTTTTATATATAAAAAAAGTAATTTGCAGCAATCACAAGCCACGTGTATTAAGCCCTATATTTCGTAGTATTTTTAGATACAAAACGATCACCAAAATATCGGTATCAATCAAAATTTTCGTTACAAAAGTTTTCCCTATTAACAGTATCAATTTTAGATTCTTTAGACTAAAAAAATCATTTCGCCCTCGTTATAAATAACTACCAGTAAAACATTTATTTTCCTGAACTTTATTGAATTCTCATTTGAAAATACCTATTCGAATACTCCTTTAACCCTAACGGAATAACGTGACAATGAAAACTCAATTTTTACCTGAAGAAATCGGCAGCCCGTAGGTCCGGCAACGCGGGTATCCGATTCGGTCGTTGGGACTCCGTGCCGCCGGGGAAGGTGAACCTCGACTCCTGGTGTGAGCCGACCAGCGGCGTGGGTGGTGGTGCACCGGGACTGTCTACACCCCCGGTGCCCCCGTGACCATTCTGAAGGATCGTTGTCGTCGTACTCGTCGCCGACGCGCCGTTTATCTGGAAGTCGACGTTAGATTGCCCGTTGAAACAGGTGTTCGGTGTAAATTATAGATTGTCGTTTTTTTTTTATATACAACTTTGGGTTTACTTTTCGAAGATAATTACGAAATACGGGTGGTTATGTATCTAAATATTGTCGTGAATTTAAAATCCTACAATTAAATTGATTTTCATTTAAAAAATAAAATCATTGTGATAACAAATTTATTTAAAAAATGTTTGAAAACATGTGGCACTTGTATGAAAACATGAGTCTATACTGTGTTTATACTATGGTATATACACAGTCTTTGGCAACAGTGTAAAACTTGACCAACAAAGTTCCTTTGGTATACTATAATTATACACTTTGTGTTCAACCTATATTTAAGTAAACAACATCGTTAACTTCAAAAATATTCAGCGATTGGCAGTTAATTAACTTTAAACTTTTATATAGTAGCGCGATGTTTAAAGAATTTTAAGCGCTCAAAGTTTCTTGACGCGGTAAAAATTTATTACGAGCTCCAATGATCTTAACAAGATTTTTTCGACTAAAGAAACTCGTTAAACGACCTCAAAAAATCAACAAGTATTTCAAACTTTCGGAATCGAAAGTTTCTTAAGAATTTTGTTGCAGTTTTTCTTTCATAATTTCAATATAAAACTTGGATGTGTTGATTTTTGCCCCATGTACATAAAAGGACGACTTGCGAACTAGAAGTATTTAATAATCTGCACCAAAGTTGCGACGTATTTATTTCTAGAAAGAAGAATCTATAATACACATTACTTAGGTTTAGGGTAGCAGTGTTCCATACTAAGATGTAAATTTAAAAGCTCCGACCGATTAGCGTTTACTTCAGATTTTCTTATAATTACAAACACTCTGTTTCATCTCACCAGAAGAGTGTCAAGGATGCGGATCACGATCATCACGAATTCGGCTCAAACTTTAGGATATGTTTTTGTACGGAGAAACATGAAGAAAGCTAAAATATTAGACCCTAACGCTCCAAAAACTCAAGTTATGGACATTTGTCGCTTTAGTTTGAAAATTTCTTTTAGAGAAGCTTCTTCTTAAAATAGTCACCATTTATTTTAGCAAAGTCTTTTAAAAACTAGGAAACTAGAGAAAACGATCTTTCATTTTCTATTTTTTCGGAATTACAAAATATTAATCAGTTTTAAAGTTATGAAAGTTTAAATATAAGCAATGAAAATACAACAAAATATGGATGAATTTGAACAGCTTTTGCTCAAGTTTAAACTTTCATAATTTTGAAACGGATTAATATTTTTCAATTCTGAAAACAGCAAATAAAAGATTGTTTTCTTTAATTTTGTTTCCTCTTCTTGAAATAGTTTTTAATCCTTTGTAGAATAAATAGTGACTGTTTTAAGCAGACTATTTAAAAAAAAATTTCAAAATAAAGTAACAAATCATCTACATCTTGAGTTTTTTAGAGTGTTAGGGTCCAATATTACAGCGTTCTTTATGTTTCCAAATGATCCAAATCCGTGATCCGTGTCCCTGACACTCTTCCGGTCAGTCGAAAAACCTTTCCCTCCCTCACCACTGCCCCAAAACACAAGAAAATAACTATACTCCCTTAAATTCATCAGCAGCGCGGATCTGTCTCGTCACCTTAAATAAGCACGATTCACGTGACCCTCAATTCTCCTTTCGCACTATTCAAACACTTCCACGAGCTGCCACTATTTCCCCAAAGTCGCGCTCACACATCACAGAAACTCGTCCACGAACCTGCATAGCTGGCAGGCCATTTTCGCACGGCTTTGCCTGCTGCTGCGACGGGGACGTCGAGGTAGCGTTAACAACGACAACAGTGGTCTGCGTCACCGAGATCCCGTTAACGTGGTGATACGACTGCTGCTGGTGGGCTGGTCCGTCGGTAACGGGCGGCGGTGAGAGCTCTGGCGGCACGTCTATCAGGTCGAGGCTGTCGTCGTGCTGCTCACCGTCCGTCGTGGTCACCTGCAGTGTGAAACAGAGACGCGCGCACACGTGCTAAATCGAAATACGCCTACGCTCTCTCTCTCTCCTCGGGATTAGCACTTTGTGGGGAGCGCCGTGACGAGTAGGTACCTTTGCCACCATCGTGCGCGCGCGAAAGCGAGCTTTGTGGTCGTATGGCTTAATCGACATTTGCGTGTAAAGGATATGTGTGGAGGTGTATATGTGTGCGGGGTATAAAGAGAACCGGCCGAACGACGTTTGTGGTACGCTCCGGCTGTTTTCCGCTCGAGTATTTTTAGGGGGAGTTCGACGTTTCAAGGGCAGTTTCAACTGCTGCCGCTGGTATATACCGTTGGTGCTTTGACGCCCCCGGGGCCCGACCCGAGGTTCGCGTTTTAGAGCGTAAAATTAGACCGATTCGGAGGTCTGACATGGTTGGAAAAGAAGAGGTGAGGTTTTACGTACAGGGATTTTTATATTACACCGAGGAAAATATTTACACGGTTACTCTACGGTTTCGTTGTAAAAATGCTTATGAAAATGCTATGTTTGTTCATTCGTTGAGAAAAAGTATTCGTATAATTTTATGCGTTATACATATTATACTGTATTTTGCATTTAAATTTACCTTATAATTATAAATTTAAATTAATAATTTATAGAGTTTGTATTCTATTTCCATTAAATTTCAATATACTCCGATCGAAACGAAATTAAACCACAGCAAATTTATCTGATATAACAGAGTATATCGATTGGAAACGATTAAATGTAACGTAAATTGCGAAACAGAAAAGTGTGGTTTTAAGCTATATGCTTGATTAATTAAAGTCAAATATTGATGTTCCAAGCTAACAGATGTAAAGGATGAAAATTGAGGTTCAAGTAATTTCGTAAAAACTTTGTATTTCAAATAAAATTAAACCGTATAGCAGCTATTCATTATGAGCATCTTAATTATTACTAGCATTAAACTAATGATATTTACTACGTCGTTTATATTACGAACCAATTACATTAAGTAGTATTCCATGAATGCAGTCAGACATGCATCCCTTAAGAACATCGTTAATTTACTCAATTTTTTTCTGGGCGGTTATTTTCATATCATCAATTAATTTTTATGACACTATAATTCAAAGATTATTTTTTCAATTGTAATTTTTCTGCGGAAAAGCTCAAAAGTATAACTTACACAAAATGGAACACGTCAAATGATTAGTTTGTATACTATTTTCATCTTTAGTGGCAAAGCTACACCCCGATCACGTTACTTCGGCATTCCCCACAATTTCAAGAGCAACCAGAAAGCGTCACCATAAGTACGAGCGCCAACGATCTTCCCACCATCACCACCGCACTCGCACAACGATACTTTCTGCTTACCCAATCCCAATGAAAATCATCCGCATGCGACACATAAAAAATGGGCGATTACTGACACTGACCATGGTGACCATCGTGTTGGCGCTGTCTGTGCTAGTGTTGATAGTCGTCTCGGAGGCTGTGCTTGAACCCATAACGACGAGTTTAGGCACAGTGCGACTGCCACCAACAGATTTGAAGTTTAGCCGGCGCAGGGCCGATGCCGCGTGGGCAAAAAGGTCGCCGTCGCCACCGCCGCGCGAGCACACATCGTGATGCTCGCGCGACGACGACGACGACGAAGTCGGAGGGCCACCATTAGCCGGGTGGTGGCCCACCTCGGCCCTGCTACCCTTTGAACCGCCCCCCTTGCCGGGGGAGCCGCGCCGGTCCGAGCATCCCTGTAAGACAATAGAGAAGGTGAAGTTATGATATATTTGTTAGGGTAGCGGTAGGTTATCAATAACGAGAATTTCATATTTTTAACTGTAATGTTGGAGGGAATACTGGAGTGATTTTTCAATATCGAAACATTCTTGAACAGCTCTTGTTATTATTTTCAAAATGTTTACAAATATTCAAATCAATATGCACAAAAGATGTTCAACAATGAGAATTGTGAATACACACAATTTGAGATGATTGGACAGACATTGTATGATTTTTTGCTTTTATTTTAGTATACTTTGCTGAATCGACGAAATGCAATATATAAATTGCAATCAATCGAAATACTAAATTGATGCACAGAGACACTCTGTAAATTTCAGACTAATGGTTACGTATTTCATAAATTCTGCGAAATTTATTTTTAATTATGACAGTGAAATTCGTGACAGTGAAAAACGTGTTGTTTTTATAATAAAGTGAACTTTATTGGAAAACTTATCAAATGTCACACTGTAATAATTAAGGTTTCAGTTGCATTTTCGTTTAAAACCAAGAACAACATTAAATTATTAATAATGATGGTTTTAATGAATTCGATTACTATTAATTTTATACGTAGCAGTTCAACAGTCTTTATTAGTTACGAAATAAAAGTGCAAGATCTAAAAATAAAAAAAATGATGCTTAAGATTAACTATTAAATTTTATGAAACATTTCCATCATATGATGGAAATGAAAACCAGTTCGTACTTGACCTGTAGGAATATTACGGATACCAAACTGTAGCTTGGTCATATATTTGAGAAGTAATACCCGATCCATAGTTTACCGTAGTTTGCATACTAAATGTTTCAAAGCCTCTATTTTGCCATTCTATTACCTCATTACCTTGTAATATTACATTTGCTTAGATTTATGTTATATAACTGTAAATATTATCATATTAATATCGTTAATCGTTAATAAATGTTATTTACATTTTTGTTATTTATTAATAATACATTTATCAATATTACACAATATTAACAATGTTTGTATTGTCAATTTATAGACGTAACTAAGAGAAAATCAAAACCAATGATTGAATAAAATGAAATTTCAAGGGGCTGATTGAAATCATTGTTGATTGCTTACATATAAGAATTCAACACAAAATTATCAAATTATACATATTGTAATGTATAAACTAGTAGCGCCGATCAAATAATGCATGAAGAATAGGGTGAATCTTGTTTACCGCAAATAGCTTCAGATGGAAGAGAAGTCGGGTTATTTTAGTGTTATTGCGCCCTAAATTTGAAACATATCGATCTTCGCTGCAACGGCACTCCAACTCCGGATACTCTTCCATCACACATAAATCATAGAATGTATTCGCGCTAGCTGTGAGATGTCAGTGGTCCCGTTATTCAGAGGCGTCGTATCATTGGTAGTTGGCAATATCAAATGTGATCAGGAATTTTGATCGTACAGGTGGAACACAAATCGACATAATGTTCGGATCTAATAAATGGCAGTGGATTTATGCTATTGATACACTCAAGAGTTATTTTGTAGTTACGAGGAAAATGAAATAATTGATAAATGCTTGTTTTAACAGGTGATTTGTCTTTGTTTGAGTTATTATTTATTAATAGCAACAAAATATATTGTACTCTTTGATATAAGTATCTACATTCATTTCAATAATTAATATAAAATATTAGATTTTACTATGACTTCAGTTTGGTTTATTCACTTTAGAATACTGATTGAGAGTTATAATTAAGTATATTATGTATTACAAAATATATTACTAAGATAACACAGTGAAGTTAAGTCTCAATGCAATTAAAAGATCTTGTTTATGTGAAGTATTTAAGAATATTGAACTTGGACTAGTTATATCTAAAGTTATTTTTGTTTTAATTCGAAACCGCTTTAAAATGAATTTCCGCTCATTATATTATTATGATTTGCATCAAATTAATATACAAATGTTGGCCATTTATTATCAAGCATTGATTATTTTGATTGTATGTAAAATTTCCAATTTAATTAATTTAACCTTCTGTAATTAATTTCTGTATGAACAACATCAATATATCACTACCTCAGAGATCTTGTTTACAATGTTGGACGAAAAAATTTTTATTGATTTTTCTAGAATCTATTTTTTTTTTTTTTTTCATTTGAAATTTTGCTATAACACAAAAATAATTATTCGAATATCTGTCAGAAAATAAATGATCAATGCAGTAATTTCACTTATTTTTTAAATTTTCAGAGTTACCAGTACTGCCAAAACAAAAGACTTTCTTGTAAAGAAAATAACCGTAACTGAAATTCATCACTTGATCCTTCACGTAATTCATAATAATAAACAGCATATCACAATGATTATCGAGCTATCCTCACTTAAATACAAAAAACAGCTTTAATAACCTAGCTTTCAAATCCACGACACAATAAATATATATGCAGCGCATGTCAACGGCAAAAGTCAGAATAAGCAGCCTCATTTTTTTTTTTCGAAAAGGAAAAAAACGACATAAATTCTCGAGCGATTCGCTCGTACAATGACGTTCGCGACCTTCACGCCATCCGCCTCCATTTTTTCGATTGCTCATTCTTCGCCGCGACGTGTGTATCTGTGTATATGTGTGCTCGCTCGGATGTCGCTTCATTAGCGCTCGAATGCTCACGCGATATGCTGCGCGCACTACAGCCGCGCCGGGGGACGACGACGACGACGCGACTTTATTCCCGCTCCCCTCGTATATACCCCTATTACTCTTTCCACTCGTTCTTTTCCTTATTAGGTCGCGCGCGCTCAGCCCTCCCCTCATTTGTCAGCGGGTGCGACTGAAAAACAGATTTAAGGAAAAAATAACGGGATTAAGGTGTTCGTGAGCCGGGTGTATAAGGGTCCGCTGTTCGACGTGGCGTTCAAGTGGCGAAATAAATCCTCTCGTAAAAGGGGTGAGTGCTGAAAATTTGTAAGGATTAGGATGATTGGCTCATTGATTCGAATTGATATTATTCAGCTGTTGTAAAGGTCGGATTTGTTTTTAAGATTATTTATTGCAAATGAAATAAAATGGAGCATAAGTACTTAATTTTGAAAAATATAAATGCATGAATAGATTTTATAGTACCTATTTTATATAGATAAAATTGATAAAACTCGTTAAAAAACTGTAAACATATATTGGATGTACTTCATCGTATTATGTGTAGTTTTGATAATTTGTCTTGTTATAGTTTTATAAGACTTTTTCCCGGTTTTAATTCTTTGATAACCAAGTTCACGTACACCCATTTCATTTCCACACCACTTATCCTTTATCTACTTACGAGCACCCAAGGGCAAAGTAATAATCTGATATATCTACTCCGCCACCTCTGCAATTCCTTTGACTCAATTTAATATCTTGTTTTTTTCTCTCTACTTCACATCTTTAAAGTACTTACACTTGCGATGCTTTCAAGCTTTCAAGCCAATTAATGATGTATCAAGCGATAACTGAATATTGTGATCTGCATCGTTTATAAATATGCTCGCATTATAGAGTAATAAATTAAAAGTAATCTTATCTAATTCTCCGATTCTGAATAGCTATTTTTTCAGGTCTTATTGCTTTTCTACTTTAATAGACAACAATATTTTACAGTCTAAGCTTACTTAGACAAGAGGATGAAACTCAGGCTAAGAGAAAACTTTCAGTTTACTAAAACTTGACTAAGACAGTGCAGTTTCGGAAACTTTGTATAGTTTTTCTTTTTGGTTTTAAAACCTATTCTGCTATGTTAAGTATTTCTTTGTTGATTTTTTAATATCTAATACCTAGTGTCCTTCATTTCAGTAACGAAATCTTTCTTTTTCATAATAAATTAGGATATCGAGCAAAAGAGTTTCAGCAGGTTAGCAGTGACTAGTCTGCAACTTTTATAATCTTTTAATACTAAAATCTTCTTCTTCAATCAGTACTTTTTTAAGCTTAATGTCATTACTAATTAATATAATAGTAATATTATCTTTAAAATCTGTACAAAAATATTTGAATCCTCGTAAATGTCGTTATTATAACATGTACCAAGATTTTGCAGAACATGTCAAACTGTCAACAGAGTTGAATTTTCTCCCGATAAGCGCTCATTATTATTCGATGCATAAACGCCTGACGCTTACATCCCAATAATTAATTCAAGTTGAGAGTTTATTGTTCATACTGCAGTAAAGCGATTATTTATCATTATACGTAAACCGCACATGATTACAATCCTTATTAACAACTAATAGTACTGAAAGGCGAAATCAGCGCAGCGTCGACGATCGATATTATATATGTAATAATCTACCTTCCCTTCAGAGCTTTACGGCACTTTTGAGCGCATCTCGAAATTTCCCAGAAAATAGCATACTTGTCATATGATTAACTACGTAATTAATAATGCCAGTATTTATATAAAAAGAAAATTATAAATAAAATATATATGTAGTCAAATATACGTATATATTTCAATACAAAGATTTTATCGAACCAATGTGAATCAATGCGCCTTTTATCGCAAATTAAAATCACGTACCTTACGAACCTCAAAACGATGACAATCAATGTTCAATCTTCATATCAATAGATTTATTTATATAAAAACGTTCCGATATACAACCAATCGATTCCAGCAGTTTATTATATGCTAAAAAAATTCCAGAACCAAAATCACGGATCATCGTGTATATCCAAGCACACCATCTCCACCGCGCGCGTGTCGTTCTCCCCTGCGCAAAATTTACAAAACGGAACGATTACATTACAATTCGGCGCAGCGTGTAAATCTCAATTTGTAAAATTCTCTCTCGCGCGCGCGCGCGTTCCCGCAAACATTGGGGCTCGAGCTGTATACACCCTCGCGTAAATACCCTCGTATAAATATGCTAAATCGACGGGCGAGCGCGCAGTATTGTACATTGTATATATACACAGCGCGCGGCATAAATAAAATCATCCTCCGCCCCTCGCGAGCGGCCTGATCGATGCCCTCCCCTCAACTCTGTCCCTCTTCTTTTTTCTTCTTTCTCTCTTACACTTTCTACCCCCTCCCTATCTGCATTATTCACTTTTCCCTTTATTTCCCGATTGTCAGTCGGGATTGCCGCTGGTCTTAACGAGAGATAGAGTGAGAGAGAGATAAAAAAAGAGAGAGGGCAGTATACGTCGACACGATCGATTGTTCGCTCGCTCGCCAGCGGTGGAGCGAAACAAGCAGCGGCTGCTATAGGCCGTTGGATATCATATTAGTAGTAGCCCGTGAGCAAGCGCGCAATCTAGGTTACGCGCGGCCGTCCCGTCTCTCTCTCTCTCTCTCTCTCTCTCTCTCTCTCTCTCTCTCTCTCTCTCTCTTTCTCTGTGTCCGCGCGATTCTCACCCTCCTCCTCCTCCCCTCGGCGTGTATACGCGCACACGTGGTCTCGGCGCAAGCCGCTCAAGCGAGCTTTATACACACACACACACATATTCCGTCTTATATATACCTTTGAATATTGTGTGCGAGTTTCTGGGTGACTGCTGAGGCGCCTGCGCGAATTTTCGCAGATATATGTATATTGTATTTAAAACGTGATGTGCACGTGGGAATGCGTTTAGATTACCTACACGTGTGTACTACATGTTCTCCAGTACCTATGTATATGCTCGTGTGTATATTCACCCCCGCCTCCTGTACGCTCGCGTAAGTGTATCATAGACCATAGAAGTCGTTGTTGAAGAATTGACTATGAGAATCGTCAAGTCGCGTTGCCGCTATTCCACGGCGCGTAAATTATCCTTGAAACAAGTGCAAGGCCTTAGAGCCCGCGTGTCTCTCTTTCTCTCTGTGTGTATGTACTGTGTAGGTATATATACGCATACCTACCCTCTCCCTTATACACGAAGCACACACACACTTACACACACAGAGACACACGTACACACACAGCCACGTGCACGCGGAATCGCACATTGTTGACGACGACAAGGACAGTGTATAAGCGCCTCGTCTTTACGTCTGGGTTCGTTCGCTTACCCCCCTTTGAGCTCTATACTACTATACTATAATATACGTTTGTCTTTTTCTCCCCTATATGTGTATATATATATATATATATGTACGGGCGCGAGCACTGGCGCCACGCGGGCAACTTAAGCTATTTTCGAATGGATGTCTTTTGTTTATTTATACTCCCGTCGTGCACGCGGGGGGATGAGCCTCTCTCCCTCCCTCTCTGCTGGCTAAAGGCATTATTCGCTCTCGCTTTTCTTTTTCGCGTAAGTGTGCGCCTCCTATAGAGAGTCGTCGCGTCTTTACGAGGCTGGGAACATTCGCGGTACACAGAAGGATTCGCGTGTGTATATATATAGTCATAGTAGGACAGATGTGTTGGTGTGAAGTTTGCGCGGAGCGCTATTTATAGAGCGGGACGAGAGATGTTTTGTCTCGTTCTTTTTGTAAATTCTGCGAAGAAAGTTGTAGAGTGACCTTATACGTTGGGCCTGTTTCAATGGAATAAAAGCTTCCGGGAAAAGTATAGTAACGGTGCTGCTGCGAATTCATTCATGTTTTCGTCACTGGATTATTATTCGCTGTTCGTAGAAAATTTTCGAAATCTGTTTATAACAGTTGCGGATAAAAAGTTACGACACGCAATGGTTTATGAATTTCCGACTCCCTTGTTCGCGAGAATCAACGATTCAAAGTAGCAACTGTGAAACTAAAAATCGTTTTGAATAATTCACAAAATTAATCTCAACTGCCATTCTACATTTTATAATCCAATTGAGAAAAGCGGGATAATCGGGGTAATAAGCTTTCCCAGACATATCAAAAGCTCGCACAATACTTGCTAGTGTAGTTAGTTGCCACTTGTCGGAGAATTGCTTTGCATTGTGGCGAGAAAGTTACAATGTCAAAGGTGAACGTGGTTATATAGAGCAATACGAGGCACTACGTACACATATTGTGAGCGGCAAGAGAGAACAAGCGCCGATCAATTTGTCGGATATATGATTGACGTGTCTGCGTGTGATTACGAGCGATTTGAATTTGAGCGCCTTGGCAATCTGTCTTGTCTGATTGCGCTTATACTTGGATTTATGTGAGCGGTGAAAATTGGTTTCGCGCGGGGGATCGATAAGTCACCCGGAGGAGCGAGGAAACTAGTTACAATTTATTCCTTTCGATAAGACCGGGTGTTAATAGTTTATTCTCGTCAAAATGATGAATGCTGGGTGTTTAATAGAATTATGGAAAATTATTTTACTACATATACTACGATTATGCAGATAAAATGTAGTAGAATACAATGAATTGATAATTACTATACAAGAATAGAATCTTATTGAAATTAAGTCTATTAAGACATTTTAGATTATTTTGTGTAAATGATTACAACATTGAGAATCGTAAGATTTTTAATGACAATGCCATTTTGTATAAGATTCATACAAAACTATTAAACCTTACTTGTATCATCATGTAAGTAAATAAACTTGCAAATGAAAAGTTTCAGAAACTCATAAATATTTTTTTCAATACGTTACCAACAACCGTACCTCATACACGATAGAAGCGCAAAGAGCGCGATGAAATAATCGAAACAAAGTGCCCGGCCAAACCAGCCAATCAATCAAACGACACTTCGCACCCTGTCGTCCCGCGGCCGGGGACAAAAAATACATACAGCGTGTGCCCCGGTGACTTGTATTTTGCGGTTCTCGCGCGCGCGGGCGACGAAAATCAACCGTTGCAGAGGCGACGGCGTTTTTCCTCCTTTAGCACCTCTTGCGCGCACAAATTGATTAATTGCTCCCTGCGCGTACGTGAACTATACGTTACTCCCTCCCGCGGCTGTGAGAGTTTTACGCTGGACCGTTTTTCGCAGTCCGGTCACGACCGCGCGTCATAAACAGAGTAGGTGTTGATATTGCCAGTATAATGGCGGTGGAGAAAATATTTTTGCGTATTATTTTTGTCTGTATAAATTTATTTTATATTATAATTTTGTAAGATGATGATGGAAGGACGTTAGCTGCACTTGTGTGTGAAAGATTGTTATTGCGATTGTCGTGTTTTATCACATTATATATTGTAAGTGGTTTCGTTAGGAGAAGCAATAGTTCTGATAACTTGAAGTTGTCTACTCGATAATTGCAAGTGCGAGAGGTAAGATTGAGAGAGAGAAGGAGGGAGAGAGAGTCGTTAAATCGACGAGATGATTATGTCGACGGTGCGCACCAATATTTTGAAGTTTTGGCACAGGGTCGTACAGTTCCGATAACTGAGATAACTCTACAAAGAGTATTATCGGCTATTTAATAATTTTTTTTCGTAATTTAGTCCGATTTTGTGTTGTATGCTATGAGTTTTGACCATTCCAATGTTTCGGCAATCATTATCCGTTATTTTAGTAAGAATTTTAATGACCTAATAATAATTATAAATAAATTATTCAAGTATGAAATTAATCACTCAGGTGAATTTAGCCTTCGTTTCGAAATTGGTCGACGCGTTTTTTTATAAATAGACGGAGGCAGAACCAAAGTATTAATATTTTGTGCGTATGCTCATGTAATTTTAAAATAAAAACACCCTTTTTAGATAAAATACGCGGAAAACACGAATTTCGTTGACATGAAATCTTATGTCATCTTCACCCAACGATACATTAAAAAAACTTACGAAAAATTTTCCACGTGAATTACAAATCAAACTCCGCGCACCTGCACTGGCAGCCATATCGGACGCAATCCACAGAAGTCGCTTTATACTTCCAATCGAAATTCCTCTTAATCATTCGTTATATATACATCCCTGACGTCGGACGCACGAGCGCGTCAAATAACGGAGGCATCTGCACTCCATAAACGAAAGATGCTCTCTCTCTCTCTCTCTCTCTCGCACACAAGCGTGCACGTCGAGGCCACAGGTATGCGACTGCGAGCGCGCGGGCGCGCGACAATGGAAAATCGCGGACAAAAGCGACGGTAGTGGTGGCGGCGATGTGCGCAGGTAGAGAGAGTCCCGCGGTAACAATTCTGCCAGCTGCAGATTAATTACCAAGCCAGCCAATTAAGAACTACGATTGACACGGAGAACAGAAGCAGCAGCAGCAGCAGCCGATGCGCAACTACCGACGGTGAACATACATACATGTGTGCTAGTACCGCCCGCACTGTCGCAATTATCTGTCCTCTGTCTCCAATGCCTCTCTGTGTGCGAATGAATGTGTGTGTCTATCTCAGGTCTGCACCCTATTATCGCTGGACTAGGTGAGCGCAGACTTGTGTGCTTGTACCACACTTGTTATCGTTCGCCGTCTGTTTTCCTGGGCTTTGGCGTCGCTAAAGGATTCATTTGTTCGCTGACGTCTATGTTGGTTTAAGGGAGCGATCGCTTTGCTTATTCTTCGAATGTTTTTTGCGCCAGTATTGTTATGAACGGTGATGATGTTTGTCTGGATAATTGTGCGTGACGTAGCGTTGTGTTATTATCGGGTTCCTTATAACGTATAGATCGCTTGATTGGAGAATAATATATAAATTGTAACATTTCGGACTTTGTCCGTTATGTAAAGAAAGCGTTTAAGTGAATTTAAATGTTCCCGAGTATTTTATAAACAAAAAATGACTTTAATTTAATATTCTCCAAACGTAAATGAGATACAACTTTAATTTGTTTTTAAATTTCACTAAATAAGAATGATATCGAATAAACGACGGCATGCATTTGAGATAGGTCGTGATATATGGGTTTTTCTTAATAATAAGACTTAAGCATTATTTAACATGAGAGCAAGGCTCTCTTTATTGATATCTCCATTACAAGACAAGGAAAGAGACCGAGCCGGAGAGCTGAAACTGCTCAAAGGCTGGAAATGGAATGACTGCTACGGCTGGCGTAGCAGTATATATAGTCCGCCGCGATCCTTCGAGAATGTTCTAGAAGGATCCGGCTTAGGCGACCACAAATTAAAAACAGAGAAATGATCAAAATATACAAAGAAAAGAAGGGAACGATCACCAGAACATTTTAACTAAAAGGAATTCGATTCTAATGAAGGTATAGCAAGATTAATCTTGATCTTATATTGTGTCGCCTCTATATTCAATACAATAATCGATATAATATTTATCGAAATAATCGTAATAACAAGGATGCGACCCCATATTGTTGAAGAAATAAAGAAAACGGGGAAATTATGAAGAAAAAAGGGAAAGATTATTATTTATTAGTTTTATAATCTCCTCCTATATCCCCTCAAGTCGGCGTACTTTGGTACGTGAGGCCAAAAGGAGAGGGTCCGCCGCCCAGCGGCGGCGTATGAACTAGACTCTGGCCGGTGGCATATATGGGCATATCTGTGGAACTTTTGACTTTTCAAATTCACTTTTTTTTCAATTTTTTTGCCGCTGTTAGTTTAACGTGCGGAGCACATAAATGAGACAGGATGTATCATCTCCAATTTTCACGTAGAAAACTAGGCCCGTAATTCATATTAGTGTGCCACCAACGTTGAATTCAGAAAATGCAAAAAAGTGCCAAAATAATTACGTTTTCAAAACGTAAGTCAAAAGTTCCAGAGATATGTTCATATATAACGGGAAAAATCAAATTTCAAATTTGGCATTTATTTACACTTGTGCCGGAATTTTATTGTTTTTGTATTAAACCTAGAATATTTGTATATTCAATTTCGTTCAGTTACATTATTCTTAAAATTCACTAAATTTGTAACTTAAAGTTAATTAAATTTAAGAACATTCTTATGTATTAACTTAATGTACTGTTACATTAAATTTATTCTAGTTACATTATTATTCAATTTCACAACTGCCTGGCTTCCTCTTCTACGTGGATCTCCCGTCCGGCCCCGACTATTTGGGTTTGAGCCTTTTTTAAAAAGTAAACTCGCTTACTATTTCAGCTCAGCGTGCATTCTCTTACTTACTTACTTACTACTTCATGTCTTTGTGTCTTTGTTCCAAACGTATTTGTGAGTTTTGAGATGAATTTATAGCATTTGTGGTTAGAAATCGTCATTCAAGCGCGAGGAATGTTCTACTTAACGGGACAAACGCAACATTCTCATATACATGAGGAGAGACAAACTGTAGCGCAGAATCCATTCACCCGCCGAAACATTGAAGTCAAGTGCCTTTTTCCAAAATGCCGTCTAAGTGAAAGGAGAATCCAAATTAGCTTGATTAAAGTTAGCTGTTGGAATATGATTTTTTCTCTTTTACTGATTCTCGCATCGCAAAGTTAATGGAGGGGTAGGTTAATTGAAAAGTGTCATTATGGTTTTGACTGAATTAAATGGTTATCGATTGGCTATAAATCATGTTCGCAATTAAAAAGTATTTAAAGTTACAAAATATCATCAGAAAGAAATGATTAATATAATTATACGCAAGTAGCTTACTTTTTTAGATTTTATATATATTTTACAGAAAAAATGTAGAATAAAATATAAAGCAATACTTCATACGGTTTGTATCACCGATCACAAATTTACTATTCCCGATAGTTCGTAAAAGTATCCTAAATTTAGCTTCTTCAACCCCTACGATCTCTGTCTAAGCATCTTTGTCTCTCCTGCTACTTTTATTGCTCTTCCTCTCCCTCTCTCTTTTTCCATTTTTCTCTTTTTATCAATCTATCCATCCACTTTCGCCCTCTCTCTCTCTCTCTCTCTCTCTCTCTTTCTCTCTCTCCGCCTTGTTTCTTTTTCCTGGCAATATTGTGGGTTGTTTGCGCAATCGATTGCAACTCCCCGCCCGAAGTAAGTTACCGCGGTGTAAATCTTTACAAGAATTCTGAACTAGCTTTTCTCTTAAGTCGCAATTCAATTTTTGTTATACCTCGCCTCATTTCTCCAACAGAATCCAACTCGAAAGGGAACACTGATCCGGCTTGTTTATTTGTTTCAAAATAAATCTCTTTTCAAAACTTTTCAGAGTGTTACGTTACCACTGAGCGCAAGAAAATAAGTGTCCTCAAAACGAAAGGAAACTCCGTAGATCGAAATACATAAGTAGAAAATGAAAAAAGCGGAATATCGATGCATTTCGTTCTAATAAGATGGTATTACCGATATCAATAGTTTCGAAGAATACATGCAAGTTATCTAGCAATATTATTTGTTGTAGAATTGTTATATGGTAAAAGGTAATACGAAAAATGAATTATATTGACTTTATTTTGAATTGCATATACATATTTAAAGTATTAATAATTGATTAATAGGAAGGGATTTTTATCATCATATTCAGTAAAACTCGATTTCTCAAGTGGAATAACAGTATTCGTTGTTTAAATTTTCTTTCGTTGATTATGTTCTAATATTTTTTCCACAAAAAAAATAAATAAATACAAATTTATAATATATATAAACCAACCTATCGAACGAAACTACATCACATAAATTATTCTCGCTCAAATACACATTTCCACAAAAAATGCATATCGAATAGTTCACTACCCTTCAGCGCACTTTGTAACTCCGAAACATACATAATTCGCCGCAGCTTTACATCAACCCTCGCAGACGCACGTCGAAGCATGATTCCGATAACCTTTGCGCGCACGTTCGCGGCGACTACCGGCATCGGCTCTCGATTAGCGGAACCATCCATTCGACCGAGCCGCGTCGGAAACTCCCCACGCAGCAGCAACAGCAGCAGCAGCAGGAGCTCTGCGGGCTCGCGACGAATTCTTGCGGCCAAATAGAGCACGGAGTTGTTCGTTGCTATGCGCCGGGGCCAATAACGGCCCTCTGCGGCTTTCCGCCCCACAATGGCCCTCTATGCGCTGCGCTCGCGAAACTCGAGCGCGGATAATCCCTGTGTGTCTTTCCGCGCGAGTCTCGCGCGATTGTATTCGGTATGCGCGAGCAGAGTGGAACAGGGAGAGAGAGAAATTCATTAATTTTAATTGCGACTATATACTCCCGACGTGCGCGCTCCGTTTTCAATTCCGTGCGTCGCGTGTTTTCCCCGCGTTCCTTGGTTCCACGGTTCCTCGCCGAAATATAACGCCCCGGCGACTAATCACCTAATTAAAGCATTTTTTGGAGTCGCTTTTGCTTATTTAGCGCGGCAAGTGAAGAGGGAATCGCGAGTAGTAGGGTAGTGGCGAGAGATTATTCGGATTGGAGGAACGGTGAAAACAAGGATTTGTTGTTTTGTTAGTGTTTCTATAAAAGCATTGTGCCTAGATTACATGGAATTTTTGTACTCATACAAAAGATTGTAAGAATATTACTTATACTCTCTGAAACTAACAAAGATTTCATAAAAGAAAATTCATCAAATTACAAATTCAAAGTCAAAAGTCAAGAATTTTTAACTCGTGAAATGTGAAACTTCAAGTTTTTTAATTATCATTAAATATTCTTTAACCTTTCGCAAAGGCAGTTAGGAAAAGTTTCGAAATGACCAAGGCATTTTACAGGTACGTTAGCAGGAAACGGGAAAACGAGTGTAATTGTGAATTAACGCTTTTTAATCCCGCACGATCTCCTTTATATTTATTTTTTCGGACTCGCGCGCGGTCTGCATGTGCCTCGCGACCCCATTTTCTTTTCCTGATTTTTTTCTTTCAACGCCGAGAACTGATTACCGGCTTAATGGCCTCTTTCATACGACGAAATAATTTATCGTCGGGCTGGTTTGGCTTTGGCGAAGACATATTAATTAAGTTTCATTTTTAACCCCAGGTGAACGAGATTCGTTCGTTCGTTAGCCCGCGGATGTCTGAATTGTATGGAACGGCAGGGTGAAAGAATGAAAGAAAGAAATGAATGGTAATTTCGGGCATAATTGGATTTCTTTTTGCGCTCCCTTAAGATAAATGCAATTAACAAATCATTTGGTCAGAGCGCTGAAACGTATTTTTAAACTATATTTGCAGATATTAATAAGACATACTTAAAATGGAAATCCGTAGAAAATTAGAAAATTATTTGATTGAATGAGATGATTACATTACCATTTTAACTTTTTTTAAAGTAAGGAGATACTGCTGATGTCTAGCAAAAATTTTAGCTTCTTTTGATGACAACTGAATACTTTGCGAAGCAAATCATTCTTTTACAAAAGACTGGCATTTCATATTATTAGAATATCTTATTACTACTTCAGTGACCTGAAAAGCTTTTTGATTCTCATTATCCGTACTAAAATCATTGAAATTACTAATGAGATTAAGTTTGGAAATGATTAAAACTTAATTTAAATTGAAATCATCATCCGATACTTTTAATCTTATTGCAAATTATATTATTGAATATCACTTAATTCCTATTATTTTTTTACTTCTCAAACGGAAATCGAATGTTTGTTCGATATGCTCCTACATTAATTAATGGAATGAACTCACGCTGAATAATTAATTGAGCAATTCTGCGAGATAACTCTTAAAAAACATTCTAAAAACAATAATATTATCGCAAAAGCACAATACTTCGCACGATATTTCAAAACGTTTCAAGGAAAGCATAAACATTTCCGAGCTCTCAACAACAATACCACTAGCGCGCCTTTCTCGTCTTCGCCATAAAATAGAGAAGCAAGCGAAGAAAAGACAATAACGAAATAAAGAAGACGTTCCCGTCGGCGCGAGCCGTATAGGGGTGAAAAATTTCCGGGTAAATAGGCGACGTGACGATACGCAAATGGCGCGTGCAACCCCTCATCCCCACTATCTACGGTACACGTACACGGAAATTCCCACACGTGCAGCCACGTGTACGTCGCCGTAGCAATATATATTGTGCAAAAAGACAGAGGAAGAGGAGGAGGAGGGTGAAGCGAAAAGCGATATGGCGAGTATAATGGAAGTGGGCGAGAGCCGCGTGTGTGTGTACTCTACGTGGTTGCGAGGCAAGATTACCTTAGGTAATGGGCCGCTTTTGGTCTCTTAGCTGATTTTAGTGATCACTTTAGACGATTTAAAATGCACAGTACTTATACTTACACGGCAAGAGGTTACGAGTTGATGAGCGTCAAGAGATGTGGTTTGTGGGTTTGAAAGGTTGTTGTACATATTTAGCACTGTTATGTGAATACGAAAAATGTATAATAATTTTTTAATTAATCGCTTTTGTAAGCGATCATGTATATCATTTATGAATTTATAGCAATTATTTTAAAACAATATTTCATTATCCATCATTTTTGTACATATGTGAAAGAAATCATTAACGTGATAATTCCAGAGATTTCAATTGTCATCGAACAATATACTTTATTTCATTTAATTCGTGATGATTATTTTTATTTTTCACTAATTTGCCTTATTTTTATACAATGCTTCAATCCAGATTAAATTTGTGAAATTTCCCAATTAAAATGTCATTTGAACTGAGTGGCTATTATAAATGATTGCAAAAATAAGTTAATGACATGGCTTCAATTGTCAAAAATGTTATTTAAAGATCTGTTTTAATCTGTTAAATACAAAATCGCTTTTCATTTTCCTTAATTTCGATAATTTGGATGAAATGCACTTATTCAGTTTGAATGAATAAAATTTTTCAGTTACGATTTTAATTGAATGGATATTAAAAGTGATTACAAAGAACGATTTTATATAAATAATTGCAAATTTTCAAAGAGATACATGCTGTTAGTAAAATAAGATAATAATTATATCGACGGTAATGAATAAAATCTGTCAAGTTATATTGGTATTTTCAATCACTTGTAAGCGTTTTCATATTCATAAAGTTCAAAGTAAAATTCATATGAATAATCTGTCAAAAGTATGTAATTTATTTTTAATATTAAAACACTCTGAATTCCTACATTCAGTAATATATTACATCGCAATTTGCAGCTTCATTACACTGCTTTCATACTGACAATTATAGCATCAACGCCGACACGTATTATAACGAATCACCACACCTTGCAAACTCAGTCACTCATTCGATATAAACTACCTACCGACGCAACCATAAAAATCCGGCTCGACGTAGCAAAACTTTATTCTCACCGGCCGATTACGTATTTCTCCCGCATACGCGCACTTCGCTCGTCTCCAACTTTCCGCACTGTTTTCCCCGTACACAGTGCTAGCATTGTTTGTCCTCTTTTTCGGGCTGAACTCTCTCTCTCTCTCTCATTCCCATCCACACTTCTCTCCCTCGCGTCCTTCCGAGCCCTTCGCATTCTCGACGTTTCGTGTCTAATCAGCATGCGCGCAATCATGCATGAGTCACGTCGCAACAGCGCGCAGAGTCGGGGCACATACGAGGAATAATTATTGTGCCCGCGCTAGTTAGCGGCAGTCCTATGGCGAAGAAGGGAGGCGCAGGGAGTAAAAGAGAACTTTTGTGCTGTGCTTTCTTTTTGTTATGCGGCAGTCGCTATTTTTAACCGGCGCTAATCACGCGGAAATGAGCAACCGCTGGATTCATTGGTATTTGTTTTTCCCTCTGGTGCGGGTGCTCGAAAATTTGTATGCAGGAACATTATTCTATGTGCGGTAAAAGGTGGAATTATTTTTGTACGATTGGTATTTTTTTGTTGTTGTTTGTTTTTAATTGCAGAGGAATATCAGTTCCAGTAATTCGGACGATTATAAGTAATCGTCTAACATTTTATGATACTTGAATTGTCTGAGGAACCAGAAACGGCATCTCGGAGAAAATTTTTATTTCTCCGCATTTCTCTACAAGCATCTCTCTCTTGTGATTCTGCGGCATCGTGTGAGTCAATAGGTTTTAAAAATAAACCGAGCAAGGTTATTGGTTTCATGATCAATATTGTTTAAGACTTTAACCCTTTCACTTTTTTTTATAAACATTTTCCTACTTTCCAAAGATAATATTATAAATAACGTATCATTATTGTTATTCTGTTCTAATGCCTGTGACGTTTTTTTTTATCATACAAAAAACTTTCAATAACATTTTTTCTCAATAAACTCAACCAAACCTCGTTTGTTTGAGAAACTCTTTGCTATAAAAGTATATTCTTTGAATCTTTAAGTCTCCATAGACACTCCAGGAGAACAGTTTTACATATTTTTTCAATAAATTTGCTTAGCCGTATAATGTTTCTACTTCTCTTGCAAAAAATGTAGTTTATCTAAAAGTAGATATAATTTATGGGCAAAGTTCCGACTGCAATATTTAAATAACGCTAATTAAAGTGCAACATGTACAAATACTTTTATTTTAAAACGCCGTTAGTATAAATTTGCAATTATACGACCCATTCGCTTTATTGATATGCATCATGACTTGGAAACTTTAAGAAAATGTATAATCTTAATAACACAACTACATGCAATTATTTTATTTTTAATTTCTTGCGTCATGGAATAATGGCTACTGTGACTATTACACAATTTTTTATTCCATTACTTTTTCATTAATAATAACGCTAAACTGTTTTTAAATAATATAATTTTTTTTTTTCGTGATATAAAATAATAGTTCTATACGGTGGATATTTAAGTGCATAAATAAAATATAAAGAATTTTCCATAGAATTTCCGGAACAATTGGCTACCTCGTAAAACTACGAAACTGCAACATATTCTATTTTAAAAGCCGCGCGCCGTAAGTCAAAAAATTTGAGTAAAAAATAAAATGGAAACGACCCCTCGTACTTTCCACCACTCACAAAGCGAAAAATGAAGAGGAATCGTAAAGTTAAAGCCGAGAAGCACTCGATTTAACCGCCAAACGATCCTCTCATTCCCCATTCCAAATGAAGCTTCTCTCTCACACACACTCTACGCCCCTTCCGACGCAAGTGATGGCAGTCGACGTTCAGCGCGACCGAACGAGCCGTAAACCAGAGGGAGAGTAAAAAAAAGGTAAAGGGTGAGAGGCGAAAGAGAGGGAGACTTAGTTAAAAATCTGTACACGAAGGCGGAGAATGAAGCTCGGAAGCCGTAGGCGATATTCGTGGCAAGATAGAGAGAGAGAGAGAGCGTCGTGACCCAGAAAGAGACTTTTCGACCAACCGTGCTTTTCATGCGCTGGAGATGTGAATGTGTGGGCGGATGGGGCGGCGGGAAAAAATTGAATTTGCCGAAAGTTCGTGTCCGGTGCGAAAGAACTGAGAAGTCGTCGTGGTAAAGCGTTAAAACTGATTTTAAGATGTGGAAAAACCAATTTTGCGCAGTTGATTGCGGCATATAAATAGGCAAATATTGAGTTAACCGGATGATTGAAAATTTACTTTCTTTGCTTTTGAATCTCATAAATATAACATTTACGTAAGTAGATGGCAGTGCCAACATCGGTAAAAGAAAAAATACTTTGATTTCCTAATCCTAGCTTCATTCTATCAATATTATACTTTTCTCGCGAAGTTAACTGTCTTATTGTCAATATCGGATTTGTAACGGAATTCAAAATATCTCAATGTATTATTGATATTAAAAATTGTTCGAATAAAACTATATTCATTTTTTGCACAGAATAATATCTTAGCACTTCAATTAAAAATAAGCAGCAACAATTTTTTTCATCTAAAATCTACATCAACACTACATCCTAGAGCTGCATTCAGAGTAAAAAGATTTCGCAAGGTCTCCCGTAACAAGGTGGAGGAGCGCTTCCACAAAGGAAATTTTCCAGAAGAAATTTTCGGACGTACGAGCGCGCGAAATTTCGGATGGGGAGCACGAAAAAAATGATGGAGACGGACACAGAGAAGGGGAAAGAGATGTGTCGCGCACGGTTCTTATGATCCGTCGTTCCCCTTTGCCCAACTTACCTCGGGGCGCGCCGCTCGTTTGCATTCCCCCGAGGACGCGCCGAGGAAGCGACGCTAAGAGCCCGAGAAATAAGTCGACCTTTTTCCCTCTCTCTTCTTCCTCTTCTTCCTTCCATCAACCAAGACGACACAGCGCTAGCACATATAACACACACAAGACGGATGGCAAACCGAGCGTTTTCGGGAACGGCTGATGCTGCAGTAGTAGTGGCACAGCGCGCCTCTCTCTTTCCCTGTTTCGACGTTTATTTTTAACTCGCGCGCGCTCTCCTTTTGGATTCTCTTTCGCCTCGGTATTCGTCCGCGCCAGAAGCGCGCGGGCGCGGAAAGATTTTCGCGTATTCCCGGGAAATCCGAGGCGCACGCGGATTCTGCAGCTTCTTTTGCAGGGCGCCCAAGGGAATTACTATGAGGGGAGAGAGAGACCCATGGAGGGTTTTACGAGGAAGTAAGTAAAGCTACTGAGGGAGAAAAAAAAATTTTAAATTATATAGAGCTTGCCGAATTTCTCGCTCTATCTCCCTTGCGGGTGCGATTGTCTCGAAGATTATTGTCTTTTCTGATGAGGTGAGATTTGAAAAGCTTATTGAGCAGTGACTTCCCCTTTATATAAGTATACCTTAGTTCGCGACAGTACAACTCTGAGATTTGAGATAAATTTTATCGGATTTTTTTTTCGACATTCAACATGAAAACACTAAAAGAATTATTAACTTTTGACGAATAAAGCGATTAAATTTTCTGCCACATTCGCTTGCCACAATCTTTTATAGTTGAAAACATACGCACAACCGCAATGTATTTTAACATGCGCCGAAAATCACTTGTTTACGTTTATAAATTTTTCTGACGAGCGACATTTCAATTATCGTAAAGCTGAATAATGCACCGGACGTCAGGAGAATGTTATAAAATATTTGTACAGTCTCTCCCCAGCTAGAAGCAAGGCTGACTGCTACCGCCGTTGTAGGATTATTGGACGCAGCCGCGCGACAGGCCAACGAGCTTTCTAATTTATTCATTTGCATTAAAACAATGATGAACGTGCGCGTGTATTTTATAGTGGTAGTAGTGCGCGCGTACAACCCCGCGGCATGAAATTTATTCCTGTATTATTTATAGAGTTTATTATTCATGCCGGTTCAATGAGAATTGCACGTGCTGCATTTTTTTTCTGTTGATGTCGCTAAGCGAATGGAAGGAATAAGTTCGATGGAAGAGGTCGAAGCATCACACGGTAGATTTAACTTGGCAAATGGGACCAAGTTTTGTACTTTATTTACTCCCGGAATTCTAAGAATGTCATTATCGTTAAAATAACTTGGGTGTACGTGAATGCTTCGGATATTCAAAATTTAGATTTTCGATGTAAGAAATATATTTTTAACAACCGGTTTTTCGTGGTTGGAGCGGAAAATTTTTTTTGCACTAATGTCCCTGTAAAATTCATACTGCGAATGCATTTTTTATACGACCCGCGTGTCTTGAATTAATAGGTGTTCGTATATTCCGACACTTTTGGATATACTATGTTCGTATTATTAATTCATAAAGCGTCGCGCGTACATAAGAAACCCCATTTTTTACACGTACCTCCCATCTGCAAAAAGCATTATTTATTGTTAAAACATTGCGACAACTTGTTTCTTCATATATAGTGTACTTGAGATAAGGATCGGTAAAATAAATGATTAAACGTGTTTACTCCAAATGAATTTAGATATATGCTTATTGTGCCTATAAGTGAGATATTTTCTTCTCAAAATATGTTAATCGTTTTATAATTTATAAATATTTCAATACCTAGTATTGTGTAAGTCTTTTCCAATGCATCAATTTATATTTCTCGGAGTCCCTTACAACACATACATCTATAGCAAAGTACAATTGCAAAAGAGTATAATAGGAAAATTCATGTGCAACCAACGTCTTATCCACTCCCTAAAGGATATATTCACAACCCTATCGAAAACAACCTCTAATTCGAAACAACAACAACAACAACAACAAAAGTATACTCACGTGGGCCTTGTGCTCGGGCGTAGAGGGTGGATTAGGTGTATTCGGCAGTGAGCCCCCGGACGGGGTGCCGTGCCGCAGCCGCGCCAGGGCCGTGCGAAGGCCCTCCGTCACGAGGCTCTTTGGTTTGTCTCTCTCGGGGCAGAGCAGCACCTCACCGCCCTCCCTCCCCCCGAGGGCCCCGCCTCTGCTGAACTTCCCCGTGGATGCAGCGGTGTGGCGCGCGCTCACCCGGGGCCACGCTCGACGCGACCCTCAATCGCACGGAGGCCACGGCGAGCGCATCGGCCCCTGTCTTTGTAAAAGGGAAAGAGGTGAGACACGTGCGTGTATCTCCTGATGCTCTACGATCGCTGCAAAAAAAATTATAGATGGGAGGTTAGCGGTTTGATTCGTTCGTTGAGATGGAATAAAAGGTGTGGGAGGAAAGGATCTTTTAATCGAAACATTTAAGGTGTTTGGAATTTCTTAGAAATAGATTTACAATGTCTTAAACGGAAGGCTATAAGTTATTTCTAGGATATTGAATGTCAGTTTACAATATATAGAGGGATTACCTAAGTAACGGAGGAAGTTGGGTGTACTAACAAGAAACACAGTAGCTGTATACTGCGGGAACCGTATTCATTTTCAAGCCATTAACTATATGAGTATAGTTTGCAAGTTTAATTATTATGAATATGGCGGCTGTATTAACTTTATTTAAAAACGGTTATTATTACGATATGTTGAATTTTTACAATGAAATATAAATTTTAGAAAAGACTAGAAATTATAGTATGGTCTCATAATTTATTTACCAATTTGTTTAAGCATTTTAAAAGTATATTTATAACATATAGATAAATTATTTTAGTACCTTTTCATATTAGAGTAGTCGAATTTACGAGGGAACGAAAAACATTTATCGTAAAAATTTTATTGCATACTTTTTTGGTAAAAGACCGTCGAATTACCAAAGAGGTATCGTTGCGCGTGCCGAAGCGTTACTTAGAGGCTATAAATAAATTTCACATGTGTTATTGACTTGTTTGAAATTCCACGCGTTTGAGATTTCGTATTTTCTGAAAATAACATAAATTGAACTGTTGTTGATTTATTTTGATTGTTAATTTAATAAATTGTTAATAAATGTTGATTTATTTTACAAGTGAATAACGAATTCTGCGTTATATAATATTTAATTTTATATACAGTATTCAGCGCAAATCAATTCTCGCTTTTTTCATGGATTTATCAGAGCAATACTTCGCGAATTATTGATATTAAGGCCATGTGTAATCGTGAATTTAATTTTTTTTTAAATCAACATTCAAGCGCCGATTCGGAAAAAAAAGTTTTGTCAAGCGCTCCGTACACATAAATCCTATATGCAGGAATTTTTTTAAGTGATTCTATTAGCGCGTTCGTAAGATATCCTCGTTTAAAAAGTAGGTTAATTGCAGATTCCCAATTACCGACAGAACGCTTTTTATTTAATTAAATAAATTCTCATCATTTTTTTGGGAAAATACGTTTGTCAAGCGCTCCGTATATATTAATACTATACTCAGATTTTTTTTATGATTCTATTGGTATTTTCATGAGATATCCATATTTGAAAATTATGTCGGTATTTAACAGCACCTTAAATTATTTAAGTATTTTTAGAACTGTTCAATGCAAAGCGTATTATATTTCAAAGTTTTAGAAGCTGATAAAAGTGCTAAACACGAGTTCCAACAAAAACTTTGCGGGGAAACCTTATCCTGAAAGGTCTCCTTGATTCTAGCATCGTTGCAGCTATTCAGCGCTCTTTTAGTCGGCCGCTTCTCCTCGCGCGCTTGTACCAAGGCAAAAAGAATCGCGAGCTTTTTCTCCTTCCTTCTTAGTTTTTCTTTTGAATTGCCCCAACCACTTGGTTGCTGTATTTAAGCACTTCGATCACTCGCGCAAAGATAGGATCTACACTAATTCTCAAGACCGGAATTCTTTTAAAATCCTCAACTCTCAAATTAAATACAGTTCAATACCGCAATTTCTCTGCAAAAATACACAACTTTTTCAATTAAAAAATTTACATAAAAATATTCATAATCTTCCAATACTTTGTAAACCGTATTTTCCGTTACACATCCCGAGCGAGAGGAAATAATCCTAATAATTAAATTCGAAGCGCACCGGCTTCTCTGAAAAAAATATTAATAAAAATACAGACACGGAAACTCGAAATTAATCCTAGCAGCGACACGAGGAAGGCACACGAGCGTGGCTGAGATTGATGGATTGGAGAGCACGTGGTATGGAAAAGGATGAAAAAAAGAGGGAACGCCTTGCAGTTATATCCCTACCGTATCGTTGACGCTGGCGCGCGAGCGCGCGTGGCCTGCCGGAACGGAATTACAGTTTCAGCGGCGTAAGCTCTCTTTGCGCTTATTGCCTCCGAGCGGGCTCATGCCAGAGCAACGACGACGGTGACGCTATGGGTATCACGGTCGACGCTGCCTCCGCTGCTGTAGCTGGCGTTGATGCCTGTTTTTCGGGACTTGCAACAGAAAAGAAAAAAGAGGGTGGCATGAAATTCTTCGCGTACGTGCGTCTGGTTGTGATATAATGGAGGGGCCGGATGAGAGATTGAGAATGATGATTCATTATGTATGATGAGAGGAGGGAGGGTGCGGGTCAATGGTCTTGGCTGGCATAGAAGAATAGGGTGGGAGACATAATATTGATGGGAGAAGTTTAATTTTTGGTACTTTTGTAAATTTTTTAAGTTTTAAAACTCAGATAAGGCATTATTCTATACGGAGATAAATCGGACACTTCTACCTCGCAGTTTCAAAATTTTATAGCGTTTATTACGTTATTGAGTTTTAATTTGTAAACATATAACACTTGCTTTTAATACTTTTTATATGATTTCTAGTTTATGAAAGTGTACCAAAAGATATTATTGTGCGATTTAACATCACCAAATTCAGATAAAATTAATTCAGTTGTAATGTAAATACGAATGTGCAATGGACAAAAAGAAAACAGGTATTTTCTATGTATTCCATCAATCGGATGAATATATTAGAACTGAATTTCATGATATATTTTATTTCTTTTATATATTTATATGCATTGTATATGAGATCGAACGGTGATAACAATTTTCATTTGTGAAATTCTACTTTTATATATGTTCAGTTTATTACAGTCATAAAGACTATATTTATTGAGGATATTACCTACGAGTATGTTAATACATTAAATTCAAATTAAATTAAAAAGCTCTAACACCATAAAGTTAGATACTTTTTTGTGACACTTGAAATTAACAAAATTAGAAATTATCCTAAAGTATTAGATAAATAATAAAATACTTTTAATATTACTGATCACAATGTCTTCCATTATAAATGCTTGATTTTGTTATACTTGGAAAAATGCAATGAATAACTTTGTCGAATTCCGTTCTACAGTATTACAGAATAACATGATTTGAACTTATATTATTTTTATTATAAATTCTATAGAATAGTCCAATTCCGCTTGTCTTTTTCATTTATTCAAATATTAAGAATTTTTCCGGGAAGAAAAGTTCTGGAAAATAAAATGAGATTTTAAATTAGTTTTTTAGTTTTCACCGTTAAAAAGGTAACTCTTGTTAGCAATATGCATTGTAAATTGGAAATGCAAATATTGACGTTACTTCTTCCAATATGAATCATTAACGGATAAAAAACAGATACTTAGAAATATAGAATTCGTAGAAATGATAAAATATTATCGAGAATATCAGTATTGAGCTCAGTATTATATAAACTAAATAGTTGCTTTCTTAAAATTCGTAATACAATCAGAAAAGTGTGAGGTACTAGATACAAAACAGGTTCATTCAATCCGAAACAAAAATGATAATTTCGCAAAAATTACGATACTGACAATAAGGCACACGCACTAGCGCGTGTACACAGCCTCGACCTTAATTTTGTAAACTCAAAACGGTCAACCTTCGGTAATCGTGTATGCACATTAACCAAGCCTAAATTTAATTTCCTTTGTTATTATTTACCTTCAAAAAGTATATAAATCTATAAGAATATTATACTTGTATTTTTAAAATTTTTGTAATGACTATGAAAAATAAAAATATTTTTTGAGAATTTCTACAAGAGAAATTGCTTTCAAGGAAAAGTGAATCCCTATTTTTCTCATATTAATGTCAATTTGCCTATACTAATAGATTTCTTTTTCATTCTTCTTCTCAAAATATATGCAAAGATGTCGTTTTCATTTTCAATGTATAACTTCAAATACTTTTCAAAAATATTCATAAACACATTAACCACGACCGCGTTTTCCCCCAACTAAAATAAAAATCGATCACCATCGCAGCAAGTTCCTCCGGATACATTATTCTCAGTATTCCGACGATATTCCGACGCTTGGAACACAGTAAAATCAGTTCCCTCGCGCCCTCTTGTCGGTACACGTCCTCTCCCCTCGTCACATCGAACTTGGAAACACTCGACCCATAAATAAGGGAAAACCAGCTCGCCTCCCCTGTATAACGAAGGTTGATCCACGTCGACGGTGCCTTAAATATTCCAGCTCTATACTGCACCAGTGTGTGTCAGCATGCACACACCTATACGACGACGTTGTTACGATCTTAATAGAGTTGAATTTTCTTCTGGTCGCCGCTACGTCGTCGCCGAGGTCAAATGTTTGCCAATGCGCCCGCTAATGCCCCAGCCAAGTCGCACTGTTTACCAATTAGACGAGCTCTCCGCGCGCGCCCTGTGTGGATTACACTCGCGATTATTATCCCAGCAGATATGTATATATGCATTATACCGGTGTGCGTATGTGCATGCAGACGTGGAATAAGGTCTGATAATGCGGCGATCGTTTTAACTGCTAAATATGACTTTTTCTTTAATAGAATGAATACATAGAATGAACATATGATATTTCGTAATGAAATTTATATTTAATATATTTTTAGAAGGTAAAGGGATGTAATTATCAGAAATGAATTCGTATATTCAAAAAAGTTAGTAAATACTGCCCATATTTATAATAATTATAGGTGTCTGACTATATACTGTACAGTTCTACTTCCCTTAATATATTTTATTTTTAGATTTAAACAATTTTTCTGTGTATGTTTTTATCTGTATAATAACAAATTAAAAGTAAAGTTTTATTAACTTTTACACGAATTAACATACATAAAATGTTCGTAACCAATTAGAAGAAATAAAATGAGGTTAATCATAAATTTTTAACCCGCAGTGGATACATTTATGAATAAATAAATGTATAGTCCACGTATACATTCCCTGTTAATTGGGCTATAGTACTTAGCATATTACACCGACAATTGTACGTGGAGCTTAAGCAAGTTAAGCCCCATTCCAGCATTTCAGATAATTAAGTAACAATGAAAACTAAAAATAAAACGTCACTTCGCTTCAATTTATAATCTTTCAAGTTGCGTTAGCGTATGTAATATTATAATAAAGTCTTTGTATTTTATAATAAAAAAACGTTCGCAAATTTACATTACAATTTTATTCTATTTTTTTTTATATCAGTAGAGATGGTGACGAATGTGAAGCGAGGTAAAAGTATTTCAGTATGTTTTTTTAACACTTGTATTTCGCTCTATAATGAAGTTGAATTCCCCGGGATGTATATAGTGTGTACTTCTTGCCAAGTACTTCATAAAAGAAACTTGTTTCTGTCCTCTGATAATTTCTCAACCCTCGCTCGAGCCGTTACTTAACGAGGGGACGTGATAACTACCTCTAAGAGTCGTCAAACTCGTTATTACTTTTCACCTTGTTGTTAAATTTGAAGTTTATCACACGAACTTTTACATCCACGGCTTAATTTCTTCTTCTGTAAACTTTGTCATTCTCTTTTGTACTTTAATTATTGCATGCAAGGATAAAGCTAATGAGATATTTAGCCCGCGTTTTACATTCATAATACTCTCTAAAGGCTTACATCTCTTTCTTATTTAATGTTTAAAGATGTATTATAAGATTATAGTCCCAATCGATCTTAAATCGTTATTCATTTACTGATTTTTTAGCGGTCAGATTCCAACCTAAGAAATTGAGTGAAAATATTGACTACAGACACTAACATTAGGACTTTCAATCACTTTATAATGACAAAAAAGTAAATAATCTCATTGCTTTCAAGTATCCCGAACAATTTATCACGCTGTCAGAAATATATGCAACTCACAAAAGCAGGCAAATAATTGTGCAAATCTTTCACTCTGTTACTCCCCTCAAGAAAACTCCTTTACAACAAAGAATTTCGAAGAGAGCGGGGGCAATAAATCCGTGTAACAATTAACGTGGATTCCCGGTTACGCCGTCTCGCCGCGGCAAGACTTTTAAACTCCACTCCAGCGTCGCGTACTTATACACCCCTTCGCTATACACGCGTGCATATACGCGCGTGGATTTAAGTCGCATGCATCGCATGAGGCACGCGAAGAGCGCGCGTATAAGTGTGTATTTTGTTAACGTCGACGGCGGCGGCAGCGGTACCTTTGCGCGGCGTGCATGCATGCATGTGGCTAAATGATCAATTATCGTTACGCTTAGTCACCCGACCGCTCGGCAGCACTGCAGCAGCAGTAGTAGTCAGCGCTGAAGGGGGGGATAATCGCCGGAAGCTTAATCATCCCTCAAAACGGGCAATTATGCGTCTCGAAAGGCAGACGACAACGATTGTGGGAGCGGCTATAGAATAAGAGGATGTGTGAAGAAGGTGTCGTGTCATTTTTACGCTGTGGTGGCTGTTGATTGAGGTCTTTTGAAAAGGGGTTTGTGGGTGGCGAAGGTGGGAGATATGTAGATTCAGGGTTGGGTTTGATGATATAATGTATTCGCAGAGTCGGTGAATAATTTCTCGATACATCATTAACAATTGATATGATAATAATATGCGCGTCTGGTTGTCTGATTATACATGGAAATGACAATTTTCATTAATGCATAACTATGCGTCAGAGGGAAATTATATTGACGTTAGTGAAGAATGCTGTGTTGTGTTGGATAAAGGGGAAATGATAGATACATCAATTTTGACTTTTGTAAATAATGTTGTTTAATAATTCAATTCCAAAACGTTTTGGAACAAATAATAATAAAATTTTTAAATAGTGCGTAAAGTAAGGAAATATAATAAGATACTTTTATCAATTCGATAGCATCAAATATTTTTAATCAGGTAATTTCAAAGTTCAAGGGGCAGGCAAGAAAGTTTCAAGTTATAACGGCTTTAGGTACTGTTCGGGTATATTAAGATTAATTATAAATGCAAAGATGTGGGGTAGTGAGGAAAGTCGCGTTATCAACTGGGGGCGTGAAAACAGAACGATTAAAATAACTAAACGTCGTAAAATAAGTTTCTTTATGAATTATTAAGTGCGATTTGATAACATACTTGCATTAATTATTTCCTTCACGCGATATTGAAATAATTAATCAATATAGTCGTATAAAAATTTTCAAATTATAAGGATTCAAGTTAAACATTCATGCAGAAGGTTATGCACACTGAAAGATAATAATGCATTAGCTTTCTATTATTACGTAATTTTTATGACAAATTATTGAAGCTATTATACGAAAATCTCGCGTCAAAATAATAAAATCTGAACAATGAAATCTGTACGCTGTAACGCGTAGTTGCAATCATGTAATAAACGATGAAAAATGACCTTATCGTTCATCAACCTACAATGATTGATATCGCTCAGGAACAAGTATAATAGAATAGATAAAATGAGAATTTTATCACGGCGTTATATCGTGGAGCACATACATCATTTGCAAAATCAATAAAAAGAGAACGAATTGGAGCGATTAAATTTTTATAGTTGCAGTGTGAACATATAGATAGTCTAATGAGAACATTATTTTTGCAGTCATAAAATATTTAATCATGGAAAATTGTTTTTTCTTCTAATATAGATGTGCTATTCCGTTTACAGAATATTTATTTCAATAATTCACGGCAATTTTTAATACCAACTTTGCAAAATTATTATAAATATTATAAAATAAATGATTTAATAATTGGATAACAAAATAATCATTTGATATTTTAAATATAAAATAATTTTTCTTTTCAGCCCTCATATACAAATACTCAATGCAGATCAAAGAAGTTTATTCAATTTCACACTTTGCAAATACAATTTCTCAACTTAATAAACGTTTCCGCTTATACTAAATAAGATTTTTTTCATATCAACTCTATCTAATATTTAAACTGAACACGTTTATTTAATAATAAAGTTTTAATAAAGTTTCTCGAAAAGCGTCCATCATTATTTTTCTCGCATACCTGCCGTACGTATATCGTTTATGTTATTCATGTTGAATGGCACAGTTGCGCGATGCTCGAAATGTCTTATGCATTTAAATTTAATTTGCGCCGTCCGGCGCGCAAAGTTAAATAATGAATATGCAAGCAGTTACATTTTATAAAAGTTCGCAGCAGTAATTAAAAAATTTACTTACCAATGTGCATCAAATTAAACGCTAACGTCCCGCTCCCTTGCAAGAAATAAAAGCTTTATTCGCCGCGCAAATATTAAAAAGGACCGCATACATAGGATTCATTAAATCTATTCTACCCTCATACGTATATGCATATACCCTATCGATTGAGAAAAAAAAAACATAATCGTCGGAATCTCGATATTAAATATCGGTATCTTTTTCAACGCGAGCGAGTGAGCGAGCTCGAGAGAAAAAAAAATATTATTCAATTTATCCGTCGTATCCCCGTGTCTCCTTCTTTTTCCTCCGCCACTCAACCTAATTTATTTCGGTGTAACGTTTCTCAACGCTTTCTGCGACTTCTACTAATACTACACCTCTACGGACCGACACGTCTCGAGGCGTCGGTTGATTTGACGCACCTTTCGATTTCCATCGGGGAACCCCCACGAGAGTGAGCGAGTAGCGAATCGAACGCCCGAGGGCTGTAAAAATGGGAGCTAAGCCGAACGAGCCATCGTACAAACGAGATGTGTGCGCATGTGTGTGCGTGTGTATACATATCCAGGACAAAGTTTAGCGCTGCCGGAATAAGGAGGCGATCAGATCGCGCGCACATAATCGAGCACGTTTACTTCGCACAGCGATTTTTCAAGAGAGTCTACCTCTACAAGCTAAACAACTTTTTCTCTCAACGAGTGTATGTAACTAAATGGAACGCGAGCGCGCGCGCATGCTTATTTTATTTTCCAGGAAAGCCGACTGCGAAGGAAATTGGGTATATAGTCAGTAGGAGTGGCCCAAATTTTGCAAATTATTCACGGGAGAAAAATTTTTCTCATACTACTTGAATTATTCAACAAGCTTATAATGAGTCCTTATATTTTAGCTCTTACCAAAGTATTTTGAGTATGATAAATAGACGGTACTTCTTTTTAATTTTAATACTTCAGATTTATGGTTCGAAATTTTTTCCGCAGGATGAATTCAATGATCTTGCCTTACGAGTACATTTTCCACATTCCATACAAGAAAAACTTAAAATACCCTCATTCATCAACATAGAAAATCTTCCAAGACGTTTATGCTTTCTATACACGATAATTTACAGCTATATTTATCCGATAATCCCAAAATCACTGACACATTATACCGAATAGATAAAGGATACGCAGTACCAAACTACTATTAAAAACAATAACTATCTTTTACCAACACCCTCTCACCATAACCTACCTATACACGCCGGCGAACCAATCATAAAGTAAATTCAGGTAATGTAACGGCAATCGTCTCTCAACAGTCGGCGCGTCGGCGCTCACGAGCAATATCACTTTCTCGTTGAGGGGTGGGCGCGCGGATGAAGAGACGTACAAGCCTTTACGGCTGCTCAAACACACACGCAAGGGGGCAAGCACTCGGCGTTTCTCTGTTTGCTCAAGGGGGTATAACCGCCACTCTCCGGAGAAAGCCGGAGAGAGAGAGAGAGAGAGAGAGAGAGAGAGAGAGAGAGAGAGAATGAACGGACGAGAGCCATCACCTCTACTTCTGCAGTCCTGCGGCATGTATCCTCCTCCGCCCCATACTCTCACGCATAAGTGCGTTCGCACGCAGTTGGCATACCGAGAATACGTATACCTACCTGCTCGTATACCATATATACGCTCTCTGTATACCCTATCTACCCTCCGGCCGTCATTCATTATGTCTTTCTCTTTCTCGCTCGTTCGCGAACATAGAGATATGTATATATACGTATATATACACACATCTACAACACGCTAGCGTGCGCGCACACACACACACAGACGCTAACTCGCACACAGAATGTAAAGAGACAAGTTCGCCACGCGGCGGATCGATCGATCGCCTCGAGGAAGACAGGCCAGAGAATGGAAGAGAGAGAGAGAGAGAGAGAGAGAGAGAAAGAGAGAGCTCTGTCCTCAATTAGACGATACAAATGTCAAAGGCTGGCGCTGGCCTATATGTATATATATATCGCCGTGCGCGGCGAGGGCTCGAGGGAGCCGAAAGTAGCCCGCAAGTGGCTTCGATCCTGTACACTCATTGTGGAAAGAGGTAGGCAGCTTTTTTCGCGTGCCTCTAATCGCGCCACGAAACTTGACCGCGAAAAGCGATCGGCGAGGAATTACGGGCCGCGGGCAATTTTTTATCACGGTTGCTTTCGCTCGCTGCTGCTGCTTCTTTTTTGTGGACGGTGAAGGCTTTTTATTCCGGTTTTTAACGAGTTGGGTGAGCCGCGATGGCTTACGCGAGCGGTTTCAGCGGTAAGTGCACCCTGATGAATTGTGCAACTTTTTTTTAAGCCGACGGCGCGGTTCTCTGATGAGAAAGCGTTCGTCCTATACTTGGAATAGATCTTTCTTATATGGGTATAGATAAAGGAGCGGGGATTTTGCGGGGCTGTAGTTGATGATTCGGAGGAAATTTTCGGGAAGTTTTTTTTTTTGGGGTATTTTTTCGCGTGGCCTAGTTACGGGTGATGGCGTGTTACTTTGGAGTTAATGTTTTGTTACAGGCGGGGGGTCTGTGTGTTGTGTAATCCATAACGTTTAGAAAAAATTTGTATTTACATAAAAATTGTGTGAATGTGTGTAGGAATTTTGAATTATTGCAGATTTATTGTCTTTGCGTGTTTTTTTTTATTTTTGGATTGAAATATATAGAACAAATTTTTAACAATATTTTTTTTTTTAGATTGTCAAATAGGATAGCTTGTCAACCGAAATATGTCACATTTTCGAAAATACATAGCAGAGTGTGACATTCCATGACTATTATTCATTCGAAAATACACCTATGTATTATACAAAATAATTATCCGAGCCGGGTTATCATTACAAGCTAATCATAAAAGCATCAAATACTATTTCAACGGCCGCGGGCAATCTCGAAATAAGAGCAATTAGCGCCTCTTAATAAAATAACTACCCGCCTAAAGCCCACCACCGCATTACTCAAAGAAATTACTTTCTTAATACCTCCGGCAGTTTAATAGCCGTCCCCATAAAATCTAAAATCGAAAGTCACGTGGCAACAATTTGTCTGAAATCCAACAGCGCAGCTCCGCTCTCCTCACTTTCTAAGAAAACAATATAGTATATAACGAGGCGCATGCACTGTACTGTAAACCGCATTATAATTAAACGTCCGGGCGTCGCCAGTTTACTGACAGGATGGAAAACGCCAACGAAGACGAGGCGGGCAAATTGAAATTCCTCCGTGTATTTGCACACAGGGAAAATGGCCGCATATATAACGCGGTATACACACGTGTGCGGCTGCTCTATATATAACTTTTCAAAGGGACCGAAAGTTGCTGCGTATATACCTACCGCGCGATTCGACAACTCGGCCGAAGAATCTCGACGAGTCATTAAAATTTGACAGAGTTACCTCGGGTAGAGGGTAGCAGTAGATATCAAGCGAGCGCATGCGCCACGTTTTACGCGCTACGAAGCGACAAGCTGTTATCCTTTATCCTTCGGCGTGAAGTGAAATGAGGGAAGGAGGGATGAGAGGACGCTCTCGAAATTGTTTTGAAAGTTTGGATGAATATGTTTATTTTACGCTGTCTTGTTTGAGGGGGTATCGCGTTGCGCGTGCGCTCTGAGGGGGTGCTAGAGTGACAATGTAAATGAACGCTCGGCAGGCTTTTATCGATTCGGTGGAAGTATGTAGGGGCGCCTAAGTTTAGGTAAATTAGTTTCGAAAATGTTTTAATCATTAGGAGGTGGGGACGTTATGCTGAATATCAAAAGAAATTTATAGAATATAAATGCGAGAGGTAATGGAAAATTGATATATTTTATTGACTTTTAGAAGAATATATTTATCGTTGTAATTTATAGAATTCGAAAAGTTCATATTATTAATACGTATAGACTATTAATTTATTCATGCAGCGCCATGTAATTCTTTTACATTCTCATTTGGAAAATTGCATCGACGCCTTTTAAGTAGTAATATCATTTTCAAGTCAGACTTGCCTTCTCAATTATTCATGTCGTCTAGACCGATCGATCGCAATTACATTTGCCTCATGAATCAGATTCCAAAATACGGTATGTAAATTTAACATACTGTCGGCTCGAGGAATTTCGATACTCGTATAGTATCAGACGCCAACAATTCAGCACCCGGACGCAGGCAGTCGTTTCTTTCCCACACATCACTCGTAACTTTAAAGACTACAGTCCCATCGTTGCGCCGCAGCGTCTCAACTTCACATCTCCTTTAGTATATATTTTGCCTTCCTCGGGGCTTCCCCGCGCTCAATAACATGAATCCACGGCAGCGCAACACTTACTTTACTCTCCTCGGCTCCCTCTTCACGTGCGCCGAAACGTCGAGGTTGTACGTGGAAAGTGGATTGATGCGCGTGGATAAAGAAGGAACGAGGGAGAGGGATCGACTACCTCTCTAGCTCGCTCTCTCTTACTAGCCTGAAATCAAGCTCATTTGCTGCGCTACCCTCGAGTAAACGGGGGAATCCGCCAGACGAGGGGACGAGTATTTTCGGAAATCGTTCGGATCAATCCACGCACGCGAGCTATCCCCAGGAATGCCGAAGAGGAAGGTAATTTTTTTGCCTTGTCTTGGACCTATCAATTTACAAATTTTAACAATTTTTCAGAGACAAGAGGACAGCAGTTAGGGTCGAATGTCGATTATCGTAAGTTCGGATTCGAGGTTGGGATGCTTAGTGAATGAAAAATTTATTGTTCGCATTAGTTGAAAAAAATGTTGATGTATATTGCGGGTTCCATTAATAAGTGGTTAATAGTTGTCGTAAATATCTGTAAACGAATGTTTACAAGCGTTTTATTTTTCAAATATTATTTACAAGAATATTGTAAATCAAAGTGAAAGTACGCGTTTCATTCGACGTTATATTAAAGTAAATAATACGAACCATCACAATCGTAAAAGTAATTGCAAAGATTTATTGTGCAATAAGTTATAGAAATATATTGCCGCTACCTTTTAATCGACGATTCTTTAACAACGATTCATCAAACTAATTGCCCCATTTCTCGCGAATTTATTTTTATATTGGCAATCATTGCTTTTTATATATTATACGACCCAAATAAACAAGCAAACATACTTTAAAATAAGGCATTTAAATGATTTCCACAATATACTTGCATTTTATTCACGAAGGAACAATTTAGCTACAAAACACACGCAGCGTATAGAATACCTATGACTTATCAACTTTCATGCATGATAAGCCAAGAAGTATACTTGCAATATTAATGTGACGCCGCGATATATGACGCGGGAACGAGGTAAACACGCCGAGCGCGAAATCGAAGGAAAAGTACCCACGTTTCATCGTGGGTAGCGTTGCTCGTTCGCGTGATCGATATGGCCTACACACCGGAAACGGATGTTTCTGATATCGGTCTGCTGCGACAGGACGAGTTTAATTGCTTAATTTCCTGCCCGCGCGCGCCTGCCACGTGAGAGAGAGATGGACTACTACTGTGGCGCGGCAAAGAGGAAAGAAACTTTTTCTCTTAATGAAAAATCGTTTCTCATTTCGATTCGCGGAAAGTTCGAGCGTATGTTTTAATTTAGCTGTACGCTCATCGATTAAACTTTTCGGCGAATCGGTATAACCCCGTCGACGTATTGGAAGTGTGACTAATAACTAATAATGCAACTTTAGTTCCGTAAAGAGAATAGGGGGAGAAGGGAAATCGAGGCGAGGTTATGCTCACCTCTTGCTCTCTAGAGTGTAATAAGCTGCACACTGGTGGTTCGTGTAATAATATAGTTGCCATATTTGTTTTCGTGAAAAATGTACTTCGAGATAAATTGCCCGGCGAATTATATTTCGTGTCGCCTTAAAGTTTTGTAAATTGCGGTTTCTGGAAAAAGTTTTATTTAAAAGTTGCGCGCGGGGATGATGTTCGAAATATCTTTTAAATTACGCAGTTTTAAAGAAAGTTCGGGGAAAGAATGCGATATGCCAGAGCATAATCAGGTTTTTGTATAGGGTGTAGTATAACTTTATCATTAACGTCGTTTTTCAATTAAAACAAAATTCAACAAAAATATTATTTATTAACGTGTAAAGACACTTTTTATACCGATAAAATATTTTACCGCAACTTTGTTTATGCCATTGTCGTATAAAATACATATAGATATAAATATTGTTATCTATGTTTGAAATTTACGAGGTCGTAATAACCGCCATTTAAAAATTAAAATGCAATTACGCGCCGCTGAAAAACAACTAGGTCACCGCGGTAAAATAACAAACTCGCACTTGTTTCATCAACCCCCAAGCGTCCCGAATTCTTTAACTCTACCGTAAACACCGCCGAGATTTCAATAAACAAGCGAAGCCAAATGAATAGATCGCATTTCCAAGAGCCTCAACAGAACCACCACAACGCTTGCGCAGAGTCTGCCCGGCGCGTGCTTTCATTTCAATCCACACACACATCTCTCGATTCTCGCAACAATATCTCGCCTCCGTGTATACACAGCAAACTCCTCCTCGCTAAGTATAATACCAAGATAACTAACTACTTCGCCAGCGGAAACCGATAACCGGAGAAACTAGGAAAGTGTCTTGCTTTCAAATCCCCCCTTCTCTCTCTCTCTCTCTCGCTCGTGCTTTCTCTCTTACAAACTGTCAAAATTGCAGAATGCACTTTACAGGCTATTGACGCTCCAGCTATATACCTAACTGCGCAGCGGCCTAACGAACTTGGCAGAACGGCGCGGCAGCTGTAACGCGCGAAAGCGCGCTTGTAATCGAAGTCCCCGTGGGGGAACTTCGGCTTCGTTCCGCCTCTCTCGCAGGAGTTGCCCCCGCCGCTTACTGACGCCGTTAGCGAAAAGCAAACAGACTCGAGAGCAAAACCGTGTGCTACGCAGGAGAGCGGGATCGAGGGCGAGTATAGTAGCGCGAGCAAGAAGGTTTCGCCGAGAGGTGAGAATTCGCAGTGGACTTCGATTTGAGAGCGTTTAATTGATAATCAACCGAATGGCCTTTTCGCGTTCGATGTAGCATTTAAGAGATTCGGTTTTAGTTGTGTCATCCGGTATAGAACGGCAAAGATTAGAAATGAAAGCTGGAGTTTTGAAAATGAATTTTATTTGAGTGGCAAAGGGACAATTTTTGCAAACTATTTTTGCTAAAACTTTTACTACTGAATGTTTGATGATATCGTTTCGTCAAATTTTTCCTTATTTTTTTTAACTTTTTCTTCCATTCCTCTAGTTGATTATTTACTTCACAAATTTTCAAATTACATATAGAATAGTGTGTAATTATGTTTTTCTGCGTTGCCTTATACATTATTCATTCATAGAAATATTTTTTTTAAACAAATATTGTTACATTTAATGAGTTTATTTGATTTTTATTTGTTTCTGTACGTTTTGATTTTACCAATCTTATGATAATATCTAATTTCGATTTAGACTGGAAGTATACTACATGATACGGAAGAATATAACTTTCTTCAATGTCTATCCATTTCAATTAAACATGATAATAAGTTGTCAAAAAAATTCTTTCCAAGTATAATGAAAGAGCTTAAACATGAATATCTTGTTTAAAATATGAGTTGCATATTCTTTAAAATTAACTCGATGGAAAGAATCCAATGAGGGATCATATTTTATGGAAAATTTTCCGTCCTGAGGTTTAACTTGGCGAGTCAGTTCTTTCCCTCGAAATCTTTAGAATTAAATTTGTATATTTTATCCCTACAAAACTTTAATACTCTTTACCTTGCATAATTGATTTTTTAATGCATTTTGTTCTCTACAGGGAAAGTACTTTGATAACCACAAAGTCAATGTTAATACGAAGTTATTCAAGTGAAAAGTCCGCACTGGTTTCAAAAACCTTTTTCTTGATCAACCATCGAATATAGATGGACAACATTTATAAGGTCCAGAAAATGTTGACAAAATAAAGTGATAAATAAAATAACTATGAAATACTTTAAGCTATATAATCTATAATGTATTATATTGTTTCTAATAAATTGTAAATATTGTTGAGCTTTTTACGTGATTGAAAAATTAATTAATTCCGTTGAAACGGAAATTTTTCTTTCAAAACCCTTCGTTACTAACTATAAAACTATTTCCAAAAGAAACGAAAAATGCAAAATCAATCAATTTTTACTATCATTTTTATTCGATATCGTACATATAAATATAAGATTTGGAACGAGTCAAAGAAATTTCTGGTTTTATATACCTTGAACATAAATTTTGTCTGCATATCTACTTCAATATGATCATAAAACATATTAAAGAACCTCGAAAACGCCGAAAACATTAGAACTCGCATTTCAAAAATTTCCACGGCTACGAAGGTTTACTCTTCGCGAAACGGAAAACAATTAGCAAAAACACAACCGTAAACTGCAATTCTCACAGCCGCGGATGCATCAACCAAACAAACACGTTCTTAATTAAATCGATATTTCAAGCGGGCGACCCGAAGAGACGTAGCCCACGCCAATACTCGAATTGCAATTCAATCCTTCTCCCAATCCCCTCCTTTTGCGCCCTGTCTCTTCAGCCTCGCGAAGTTTACGTGGCAGCGGCGCGCGCGGCCGCCCGCGTTTCCACGAAAAAGACAATTTCATTCGAGGGCGCCTGCGGAATTCGCGTCGTTAATTACGGCAAAAAGGCGCTTGCAGGGCGGTGGCAGTGGGTAGTGTGTGCAACCGAGCCGTCGTCGGTGATTTAGCGGGGTGAGATGTTTTCGGGAGAAGTAGCAATAGAGGGGTAGAGGGTGAGAGAGAATTCGAGTGCCCTTGGTTGACCTTGATTAAAGCCTCGGAGGGTCGAATGATTCACGGGCTCGTTTAGTCAGAAATTTTGCGCCTGCTCTGTCATATACCTATAAGAATATGTGAGTGAGTGTGTGTGTATGTGTGTGTGTGTGTGTGTGTGTGTGTGAAAATAGGCGCAGAACGTTGCATCTTATATCTCACGGCTCGATCTGCTTCGTCTATTATCTCGCAAATTCATATCCGGCCTTCGAACGGAAAATACGTGAGTGGATTAGAATATTCGAATTCCACATCGTCGACCTTACACTTTTAAAATTGGCGAGTGAATTACGATGCACTTATATAGGACTAGGACGCTTGATGATTTTTAAATTTTGACTAATAAATCGTTTTTTGCACTGTCAATGAAATGTCATAAGAAAATATGCATGCTCTATAGTGATCTATAACCCATTATGGGACTAAATTAATTATATTGCAATAAAAGAATGAGTAAATAAGTGCAGAAGTAGATTTTGCAGTAAAAATAATGTAAAAAAATAATTCTGATGCTCGGCTAATTATGATTTCATAGATTTTGAAATACCGAGTAAATAAAACAATTTTGTTTTTTAATAATATTATTTTGTGAAGATGAACTGTGCATAACCTATATATACATGAGTTAATAAAAAAAAGTAAACTCTTGATAGTTATGAGACAAGAGAGATAATAGTTTGATAAAACTTTGCGTGATATAACGTGGCACGTTGCGTCGATGGGAGTAGAAATTACCAGATATGATAAGGCATTATCTTATGACAGTAAAATAATTTTTTTACGCGTCTATAACATACTAACTGATATAGTACGCTAAAACTTGTCTTACTTTTATCATTTTCTCGGATAGCTATAGCGAATATTATTTATCCTAAAAAGCTCCGGTAAGAAAAAGTTGTTACCAGCTGTTTACCATTTCCACTCACGTAGAAAAATATATTCCCTTCATAGTTCTATTCTCGTATGCTTATTAATTATTACTAACTTTTGCTATTAATAGAGAAAATCGGAGCAAGTTGAGCGCGAAAAACGCGGAAATGAATAGTGTAACGAACTATTTTTGTAACTACACATCACGTGCACAGTATCGTGTTAATGAAAAGCTAACGATTTTCCGCGAACTGTGTTATTAGTGCAATCCCGCGCAACGAATTCCAATCTAACCGAGTGATTTAGCATAAAAAAACCTAGTAGGACAAAAATGAAATATCTTAATTCATCAAATATGTAATACACGCTATACTTGTTACTCAGAGTACCTATACGAAAACGCTTTAATCGAGCATTTGCGTGCGGCAGTCGTTATATGACTAACAACCAGCCTAGCTACTACTACTACTACTACTACCGAGATTCGCACGTGCTTCTCTCTGCGTGCGTACACACACACACACACACACACGTGATTCGCGCGACCTCACTTACTGTAAACCTGACTCATCAGTTACCTACTACCGCACTGCTATTTATCGAATTCCCTCGAACTCGGAATAACGGACTTTTAAGCTCGGGAGAAAGTTAATCGCCGTGGGGAGGTGGGGAAAATTAGATCCGGCTACTTTCATTCTCTCTCTCTCTCTCTCTCTCTCTCTCTCCCTGTCGACACGAACACCATTCATCTTCACGCACGCGGCGCGCAAGAGGCCCTGGGAACTCATTTTCCTCACGCGAAGGAGGGGGGAGGAAGAGGCGTGAAGGGGGCGGAAAGGCAGAAGGGACGATCGGAAATTAAGACTGGGGAATTCGGTTGGCCGCTCGGGCGCGAGATTATATCGTTGTTTTCGATCTCTCGACCTGTCCGAAGTGTTTATTCGGAGAATCCGTCAGAAGGGGCCGATCAGTGGTCCGAAACTATTCGATTTGGCTCGATACAGTTGACCAAGAAGAGCCGATAAGATCCAATAAATTATTATAGCTGTAGTGTATTCCATGTGAGTGTGTGCAGCTATTTGAATCAAAGTTTCGAAAGTTTTTTTTTCTACAAAAAGGAGCTGATCACGCACGGAGTGAGCATGAAAGTGCTAACCGTTAATCTTTATGACTTTTTGTCACGCGGACGATGTGACTGTACCCAGATGTTGTTGTACGATAAATTGACGCTTTGAAACCGATAAAACAGTTTATGCATTTAAGCGTTTGAAATATTTTTTATATAAGATTTATTTAACGTAGTGAAGTTATTCAGATGAAATAAATTGAAGAAAGAATTAAAGTATTTATATTTGCAGAATTAGTTATAGAAAGTTATTTATAACTGCAAAGTTCTATTTTTTATGTGTTTTGAAATAAGTAAATCAGATTTACATGAAAATAAATAACTTGTATAGAGATTTGGTTGCTGCGTATAAACTATTTTACGGAGGACATACTCGTAAATTTAATAATAACTATAGCTAATACTATATTTTAGCTCTTAATTATTGTTTATATTCCGAATTTCGATAAATGTTCTCCAAGCAAAGCTTTTAATTGTATGCATTTTGTGTGAAACTGAAATGATTTAGTACGAATATTAGTTTTTAAATATAATCTGTTCGGAACAATATTTACATTTTATTATTCAACAGTGGCGTTCGAATATTTTATTATTAAATACAGATATTTACTCTGAATATTTTTAAATACATTTACTCTCCGACTATATAACATTTAGTTATTACAAAATCGAATCTGGCAGGCAAATGGTTAATTACACTTATACATATAGTACGAAAATGTTATAATATCGATAACGGTTTTTAGTAAAAGCACATACATTAATATTGTGAATTTTCGGTATGTTTAAAATCGAATTATCGAAAAATTAGATTAAAATAAAAATTTATAAAATACGCTAACGTTCTTTTCAACTTAAATAAGTTCTACGGTATATTCAAATATAAATACCTGCGAATACATAAATATTTTAATGATTTTTATCAAGCAGCTACTTTTTATTTTTATATTTTAATAATATTTTAAAAATGATAACGGAGTAACGAGAGGAATAATGAATGATTTAAAGACTTACGCCACATGATCCGTCTCGGAAAGTAATTTGTAAATGTTCTGAACTCACCTGAAACAGAAAAAATTAAATTTAAAAACTTGTTTCCTTAAAAATATTTTATGCGCTCGCGATAGCGATCAAGCCAGATGAACAGTCTAACTTCTGTTCAATCAATCAAAACTTTCAAAAACATGTACCCCACCTACTCGTGTATTTTTAAGCGCAAATTTTCATAATATTAATTTCAAAATAGAACGAAAACATTGCTTAATTTCAACTCCTTTGCTGATTTCAAGCAAAGCAAATACATTATTTATAAACATCTGTATATTTTTAACGACAAAACAAGTGAATAACTCCTGTATCGGTATCAATAGTCCACACATATACAGTTACCACAGCAAAATCCAATTTTAAAACGTAACCCACATAAATCGCCGAGCCCGAGCGCCTCGAACAAAGAATCTCATTCTCCGTTAACGAAATATATAAACGAAAGCTCTCTGCCTCTCCGCGCCTTCCGGCCAACTGCGTCATTGACTGTTGGCTCGGCCGTGTGTACTCGCCTATTAAAATCCGCGGATCTTTGTTTCCGAAGAAAGCCCGCCGGGATTATTTTCCAATCAAAAAAACACCGCTCGGTAGCCGAAACAAAAGCCTCGCATTCACAGTGAATGAGAGAGAGAGAGAGAATCCCAGCGAGTATTAGTCTTCAAAGCTCGCGCGCGTAGGGGTGCCAGTGGTGCGCGACCGACCGCTTTCTTCTCTTCCGGGAAAAGCGCGAGCCCGCAAAAAATTGAATCGCGTTATCTCGCAAAGGCACGCAGTGCGCGCGCTCGCGCCGATGAAAAGCAACGGGCCGCGTCCGGTCGTGCTCACGAGAGTATATACAACTTTTATCGGCTCGTCCTAATTTCATTTTCGACTGCGTCTCCCTCTTTCTCTCGATTGTGCGACAGAGCGAGTGGGCGCGCGAGAGGTACGTATATAGATATAGTTGCTGTTGTGCGCGGTACTTTGCTGTAAGGATTTTTTGGTCGAAAGGTGAAAGCTGCGGCGATGCAGTCGCCGAGAGTGGAAATTGCATAAGCGGCCTCTATAGTTGCGTTGCGATTAGGTGTGGTATAGGTATAGTCTCGATTTTTATTTCGGTATATGTATATAAATTTATAATATACTCCAAGGTAAAAGACTGAACTTTTTTGTTCGCTTCGGTTACAAAACTTTTTTTTGAAATATTATAGCGTTGGACCGAGATCGTAGTGCAATTAATTATTAATTAATGTTTTTTGTAGTTTTTATACTTTCTTTAGTTACAGCTTTTTTACAATTTTATACTGTAATAAAATGCTGCTACTTCTATATTTGTAATAAATTATTGATATTTTAAATATAAAAATAAGCGTTTATATATTTTTAAATGATAAGTTCTTTTGCCATATTAAATTTTGACGACGACTGAATAGATTCAATTATGGATTATTTACATCATTATGATCAATGTATTGGTAAACAACATTAAGATTGGCGTGAGTCGAAAAAACGAAGCAAACTACAAAAAAAGCCATACATACTTAATGTGAATCAATAGATGTAGGGACGGGTCAACGAATCAACAGCCAAAATAAACAAGGCAGGAACAAAACAAGAAGCGCGCAAATAATAGATGAAATGCCATTGGCCAAAATATGATAAGTCTCGAGGGCCGAAGTAGGCTAAGTAGGTGCGCACAAAACAAATAAACACTTAACGAAGTAAAAGAAACATTCGTAATATTCACTATCAAAGACAGGGACACGATTGAGAAATATTAATGAAATATACATATAGATATCATACATAACATATAGTTATAAGAAGAAAGCAACACAATTATATTTCCGTTAATTTGTTCAATGTGTGAGCTACGACCTATTTGCCGAGATTCTTTAATTTGTGCTAACAAAGAGTATCGACGAGAACTACTTTAAACTTATCGGCTAGTTCAAATCCCGCTCAAACAATACACGAGATCGGCCGTTATCGATAACAGCTACGAGATGACCACATAACTCGTCTTCGTGAGACTCGCCTCTTTAGATCAAAAGAAAGAGAGACCCCTGGAAGAAGATACGGCATTTCTTTGAGAAATGAAGTTTCATATCTCGAATGTTCGTATATAGGGCAAAGAAAAAATGAATTAAACAATGTTTCATTTTTATTTCAAAGAAGGATAAAAATCAGGAATTTCTATCATTACATTACTCTTCAAGGTTGAAAATAAGCTCTGTTTTTAATATAAAGATGAATTCATAGTTTTTTAAAAATAGATTCGTCCACGTTCTACGTATTTTTCACGATAGATTGAAATATTTTTCATTATCAAAAAACCGTTATATTCGGCTACGAAAAAGCTACAAAACCATGACCGAGATAGAAACAAATTTTCCTAAAATCTCTTTATAAAAAATTCATCGCACACACGCAAACGCGACTTTTCAAAAAAAGAACCTCCGCGCGTGCAGAAACAATCGCGAACAAACTTTCCCATCATCGCCAACTGCCGGCACCCTCTCGTCAACTCAACTTATACGCAAAAAAGAACTTCGCTGCCGCGTACATCACCGTTCCGCATACGATAATAGGCTATAAGGTCTGCGCGCGAGAATCGCTGCGCGGCTGATCCGCGCCACACTGACAATGAGTGATAGTCGGCGGAAAGTCGTCCCTTTTTTCACGGAAAGCGCATATATTCGTGAAAGCATGGTACGCAGCATCGTGCCCCCGAAGTTTGCATTGTTCGGTATGCGCTTTTCGGCTGTCGGCGCGGCCGGAACGGGGAATATTGCCGCGGGTCAGAATGAGAGAAAGATACGCGGAAGCGTGGACTGAATGCGAGAGATAAATGAAAAATGATTGCTTCTGTGGAGGGTTCGGTACTGGATGGACTAATGATATCGTGTGGATTATAGCTTTTATTATTTTATTGGCGGTAGGGGTACGTTGTTTGTTTTGTATGAATGCAGTTATTAATATTCCTATCTAATTCGTGTTTTTAAGGAAGAAAAAGATGAAAAGAAGGTGGATAATTATAATTGACTAGATGGCATTACTCTTAATTTCAATACGAAATTTTATGCGCTTTTTTCAAGGGATTGTGGTTTAGTATACGTATTCATTATTGGCTATGGTTTTATCTTAGTATCATATTGCATTGTGAAATTACCCAAATATACGTTTCGATCATATAATTATTCTGGTTATTTTCAACGGAATATATAATTAACATTCTCTTCGCAATAAATTTAATGTAGCCTCTAATCAACTGTTTAAAGAATTTAATTAGTTACAACGTGTATTAATAGTAATTTTCTACAAACTATGCAAATTTTAATGAGTCATAATTAGAATTTGTAATTTTACGCAGTTTAATGTAAAGTATATATTCACAAACTTACATGATTACATGGAAACAGATACTGATCAAAATTGTCAATAATTTAGTAGAAGGAATAAATATTAATTAATTGACAATCGAGCAAATTGTGATTTTACGCACGTTTTCATAATGACAAATTCGTAGAAGGTACTATAGAATACACATCAATTACAGGACAATGTAATATAATTATCAAACACATTCCACGTTCAAAACAACACAATTTTTTCACAAACAAAAACTACGTGCCCTCAATAACCCCCGACAGCCCTTTGAATACTGTCACCAGCTCTTATACCCGTCCAACATATACACAGCAATAAGCTGAGACATATATATGTTTGCTGACGATGTATACACGGTAACACGCGCAGGCGTACAGAGGGCATAAAACCCCGCTGCCAGTTTATTGACATTTAGCTTGCAGAAACTTATTATTACATTGCATAAACTACTGGTAAACTACCGTAAATAAAAACTCTAGTTTTATAATCAAATTTACGAAACTAATTATTTTTCTACAAATAGACTGAGCAATATTTGGTATATTATATATAATAATACTATTTAAACTATTCATTAATACCTATAGGTATAGAATCTTTATCAGCGACACCGAAAATACTTGCACATGAAACTTTAACAAAATTCATCCACTGCTAGAAGTGTCTTACATTGTCGAATATCAGTATTTTTCTTGCTTATTATAATTGATTAATCTACATTTGTGAAATACCGAGGGTATAAATGACATTCAACATTTTATCTCCAAACAAGGTTTATTCTCAAAACCAATCTCTATAAATAAAAAATTTTCAACCACTTTATAACCACCCAGAGACTTTTTACTAAAGTATACCTATATATGAATTATATTGCTCTAAACAATACACTACTACTCATACGGATATTTTCTAATAATTATGTATTTCAAGCCTGGAAAACCCATTTCAACATGATTTCTCGAAACCATTTTTCCCACAACCACACTCGGAGCGCTCAAAACATGAATATATGGAGCGCAAGGGACAGAGAGAGCAGGAAAAATCGCGACTCTACGGGGTATATACATACCCACACGGGAGGGAGAGCTCTAGTAGGGAGCGGAGGAGAAATCGTCCGGGGAGAGGGGACCCGGAGGGATGAGCGCGCGCTCGGCGCTGGCGTTGACGTCGGGAGAAAAGCGGGACAGTAACCTTTCGCCGACCCAATTCCGCGCGCGTGCTCTCACAGTAGCGGCGCATACTGCGCGCGCTCGGGGTGAACGCTTCGAGCTATAAAGCTGAAGTGCGCTCGCGCAGTGCGTATGGCAATTGCGCCAGAACGCTTATGCTTTCTTTCGAGGTATATGCTCGACGACGACGAGGAGAAGGTTATATAGCTAATCGAAGAAGACGCCGCTTATCTGCGGATTCGTGTCGGAAATGCTCTTGGGGAGCGAGGGATTGTCTGGTTTATGGTTGTTTTATTCTAAAGGGGATGATTTGCGATGAAGCTCTGCGTGTATAGCTGTCGCTCGATTTATTGTTTAGTCAAATACAACTGCGATTGATAGTATGTAAATTGTATTCGTAGTTTTGAGCCTGATGTACGAAAATTGTATACGTTATGAGCACGTATTGAGAACTGGATGGTATATTCGTATTATTCTGGACAATGTAAATAAAGCATTTGATGGAGAGCAGTACGGAATTGAAGTGTTAATTATTTAAGATAGATTTCAAGGAAATAAAGATTACGAATACATGGAAATTCAATTTACGCTTTGAGAACTGTGAGATGGACGCGTTGGGTTAACGATTTATTCCAGTTGAAAATACACTGGCCGCTACGTAAGTCTGTCCATACATTTTACATCGCTTTCATTTGTTCAAATCTGCAAGTTAAATGACTGACCTATTTCAGAAATCGCATTCATATCGATAGACCAGCGCAGTCGATTAACTGCCATTGTCGATGAAGAAAGAAACGCCGAGCTTACAGAATTAAAAATCACACGCGTTCATTTAACACTGCTTTCATTCTTCGTATTGATTTTTGCCTTTTGATAAAAGTATATATAAAGTAAGAAATCCGCGAGGGATGATCTAAAATAGGCTAATTGAATTGAAAAGTTTGAGAATACGCGTTTGTTAAAAAAATTAGAGCTATTTACTCATCGCAAAAGTTGGTGGAAAAGTCTTGTGAAGTTGCGGTCTCTCGGCTATATATTTATGCCCGCGTCTGACCACTTCCGTCTAGCGCTACTTGCATAGGAATTGCATACCCGATATCCAATACCATTCTGCTAACTTTGACAGTAACTTTTTCCAAACTCTCGCGCGCTATTTGATTTGCCTCATTCATGCACCTTATATATCATCGGAAAAATATTCTCACAATACCTCAATTTTCGTCAAAATTCAAGTCGAGCACTTTTCATCAATATTTCTCGCTATTTGGTTACTGCGTGATGTGTGTGCACGAGCTCTAATATTTCAAGAGACCATTTAAAAGACGTTATTCCGATCGTTCCATTTTACTGTACGACAAAAGATTATTTCCTGGAAAAAGTTATCTCTTCCGAAAGATTGTTATGTTAATCTGGACGTAAACTGAGGCACAATGGTATGTGACCTAAAATCCGCGCACTTGCCTAAATAAATATGTTAAATTGAAGGATCTCGGAGTAGTAAAGCTCGGGCTTCTGCGTCAATAAATGAAAATTTTACGGCCGATAAAAGTCAGGTATCTGAAAAATGTCATAGTAAAATAATCTTGGAAAAGTTTAGGAACGTATAAGAAAGCCGTATTCTCTTTGGTTTAATCTCAAACGTTTACTTTTAATTAGTTTACCGAACGAAATCAGCCCGTAATCGCATCACTTATCTTATCGCATAATTTCAGATATCCAAACGAACTTTGACCTATATTTACCTTAACAGCTCGACGGCTATTTCGGAGACCTTATACTCTTATGCTACACAAAAACTAAGAAATAGCGCTCGCTGGACACGTCGAACTAATGCACCGACAACACAAAAAAAAAAATGAAACGAGCGTATGATGATGGATGCGCGAAACCACGAGCAGATAAAAAAGACGCGCATCCTTGAGAAAGAGAGAGAGAGAGGACAAAAAAGGGGGCAGACGAGAAAAATTTCGCTCTCTCTTTCTCTCTCCCTAGTGCGCGCGGTCGATGCGCCTCGCTGGCAACGGCTGTTAAATCGAGCAAACATCGCGCGGACAAACAGCCGCGTTAATCAGCCCTTGCCGAGCAAACGACGCGCGCATGTGTAAAATCGCGCGCGCATGGCGTCGATCCCCGCGTAGTATGTGTGTGTGTGTCATGCTGCGGTCTCGCGCGCGTATATATGAAAGTGCACTCCGACAGTGAACCTAAACATTATACGATGATCGCGTAAAGCCTACGTATAGAGTAGCGTATACGCATTGTTGCTGTTGGGTCGCTGATGGCTGGTGACGAGGCGTTATTTTCGAATTGCTCGGGTTTTATATCCGTGTACTTTGAGTTATAAACACGAGACTGTCGTAACAAGTCTTCGCTATAGTAGTGTGACTATTCCGCGGTATATATTCAAATTTTTGCGCGTTGTCGCGGCTTGATGGTACGAGTAATGCTTGTAAAATATCAGAAGCTTGTAAAAGTCGGTGATCTAGCCAATGAAAATAATCAAATCGATAATAATACGCTTAGACTTGGAAAATTTATTTATAAAATATTTCGAATCTACAGTCTTTTCTTAGAAGTTTTGTTATTTCATACGGATTAAAAATGGAACATGTTTTCAGATAACTTCTAAAATATCTGCGTTTCTAATCCTTTCCTAGTTATCCTATATTGTCAAATAAATCTGTTTAATATTAGTTTAATTCAATTTAAATTTATTCTAATAACATCTACGCACGATAAATAATATTCTGATTCTGTGTGGAATATATATATAATAACTATGGTCTGTTAATATATTAACAGACCATAGTTAGTTATTAATAAATAATTACAAATTACAAAACTAGTTTAACTCTACCATTTTAAAGAAAAAAATTACCTAAATAAAAACGAAATTTTCTTAGACCAAAATAAAAAATTGTCAAAATACTCATTATTTTTTAATTTTTCTACTGTTCTTGGTATTCTTTTAACGAAATTTTACGTAACATAACGTGCAGTAATAAAAAATCGCGTAAAACTTATGACATGTACGTTTAATTTTACAGGAAAGATAAATGCTGGTTGTACCTAACAGAATTACAGCGCTAATATTTGCTTTTGAAAATGGCTGAAATGACATTTCTTGATGTATGAAAATTTTGTGCTAAAAGGCGAAAATTAAACTTGGTTTAACGCTAATGCAACCTTATATTCTACATCTCTGTTCATAAAATATATAAAGAAAAACTAAAAATATTTTTTAGTAGCCAGAATTGTTGAATTCATGCAGTAAAGTAATACAAAGAAGTAAACATTGAAAGACTATAAAGATTTGACTTCGCAAAAGAAGTATATTTATTTCTAAAATACAGTCGCAGAATTATTCTTATTAACCTTAATTCATTTCTATCTTTTAACTTTTAATTTATATTTAAATGCCGTGTAGCTGACATTTCGATGCAATTTATATTCATTATTTGAACATCGAATTTGCTTTATAGTATTATGAGGAATTGGAATTTTAAATAAGAATATTTTAAGCATAAAAATAATTTATTTTTTATTTAACGTATGAACAATTTATTATTTCAATTGAAGCACAAGATAAAAGCTATGTCATGTCATTAAAGTAATTAGTTTATTTTACGAAATAGTTGTCATTTAGTTGCAGCCTAGTAACAGCACTATTGTTGCACGTGATTTATAAGACTTTTCATCAAATCATTAAGAGTCAAAATGACATTTTCTTAATAGATCTCAAGAAACACGAAATCTTACAAAATCGCAAAATCAAGTTTTTAAATTTATTAATGCTTTACAAATAATCGGCTAGACCTTCACCTGAAAGACGACGAAAAGTTCACCTCGCACAGAATTAATTTACACTTTTATCATCATAATCTTCGCTAAAATGGAAATGAAGATTTTTCTCTGTCTCGTGAGTGTGCGCGCGCTCGGATGATATTTCGTCGCGAGGCAAAGGTCGGAGCTACCGGACTCTTTCCTTTCAGAAAATTAGGAGCTAGAGCTCACTGCAGCGTGAGGAGGCGGGTATTTACTAATGCCAGAATTTATATTGCCAATTAAGCGTGAAAGGCCCGAGAGCTTCCTCAATTAATAATTCATATTAATTCTCGGGAGCTAATATTCTTTTTCATGAGGTTTGGCGCACGTTAAAAAGATTTTATCGAGAAGCTACTTTATGAAGGCCATCGTTTATTCTATAAGCTGGCGTACGCAAGATCGTGATTGAGATGCGAAGATACCTCGGGAAGAAGCATTAAATTCCTATACTGCAATTATTAAATTGAACGGCAATTTAAGAATTTTTAGGTCTAAAGATATGTTTAACATCGGAAGAAAAATTGCAGCAGAATTATTAGGGCTGTGCGATATAGCAAGATTAATCTTGATATTGTATTGTCTTGCCTCAATATCCAAGACAATAATCGATACAATATTTCTATACAGTTTTCAATACAATGTCAAGATAGTGGTGACAAGAATGTCAAGAATCTTGTCTTGTCTTGAAAACTACCCAACATTTTCTAATCGTAATAATTTAGTGAATTTATTGTCTGGGCCACACGTCCACAGGCTATGTAGGCTAAATCTTTAAAATAATTGACTCCACTACAGTCGCTCGTCTGCGAGACTAATTCCTCTTCTAGATGAACCTCATGTCCCCCAACTATTAGGGCTTAAGCCTTTTTTAAAGTCAACTATTGTACTATTGTAGTTTACTATTTTACTTCAGCGTGTCTTTTCCAACTACGTGAACGTCGCCTCGATCTGCTATTTGGGTTTAAGACTTTTTTAAATAATCGACTCATTTATTGTCGCACGTCTGCGTAACTCAATATAATTAAGAATTCCAAAACAAGACAATAATATTTTTCATATTGACTGACAAGACCAAGACAAGAGAGAAGTTTTCAAGAATTTACAAGAGCGAGACAATAATTACAGAA
>UXGD01000496.1:0-57054 GCA_900474315.1 Torymus auratus | reverse complement strand
AAATATTGTATCGATTATTGTCTTGAATATTGAGGCAAGACAATGCAATATCAAGATTAATCTTGCTATATCGTGCAACCCTAGTAAAACTGGATTATCATACATATGTGCACAACTTTATAAATCTCATTATCACGTTTCAGCTCGTTAAAGTCGATGCATATTATCTGAATCTACTTAAAAAAATCAAGCTCCTTGATTAGTCGACTTGCAACGACATCAACTCACTGTCGATCTTCACAAAATCGAAAAACTACTTCACGGAAGCACGCGGTCACATAACCGCGCGACTTCGCTGCCAATCCACATTTCACTCGCTCGAACTCGAGCAATACCAATTTACACGCGCAGCGTGACTGCGCGAACTCGTAAAAATCACGACGCGATCTAATTTAGCGAAGAATTTTAAAGAACCGCAGCAGCCTGCAAGCACGCGGATGCGGCGGCAGCGGTGCGACGACTCGACCTGGCCAAACTCGCGAGGTGAATCGTCGAGAGAAATGTCGAGGTACGTGACGCGCGAGCTAAGCGAGGTCGCGGTTTTAGGTGACAACGTAATTGCGGAAAAGGTTTAGCTGATATCTATCCTCGCATGCGGATGGTAGTTTGGTTCACCATTATGTCATGCAGATTATATGAGATATTGAATGTATTTGAGGAAATTGTTGTTAAAACGAAAATTGAAAATGCCAAGCTATTCATAATTTCCGTTAGCCATAATTTAATATAGAATTTGCACAATAAATTATAGCTACAGTCGAGGAAGGAGCGAAACACTTTCCTAATTAGAGCCAGCCGTATATTCCAAATTAAATTTATAAATAGCGCGCTGATCGACATAATTCGACTTTCACACCTTTTCATAGGAACGACATTATCAGCGACGAAATTTCTGAAATTTCCAGCGTAAGTAAGTAATTTGCAAAGTATATGCTTTGTGATAAAATCTCCTTTTAACCTGCTTCTGGTGTACAGCCACACACAAACTAGCCCGCCCGTTTGCTATTTACGCTTTGATCCAAATTGATAATTCCCCCCTTTACATACTGGCATACTTCAATTAACGGCTTCTTTTATTTAATCAAGCCCGTGTAAATCATTGTAATTAGAAAGAGAAATCGCGCCAATGAATTTTCCCTACTTTTCAATATAACCTCGTACGACAAAAAAGACGACGAATATTTATCAAAATTTATTGTGAACATAAAACCAGTTCGCCTCACATACCGCAGAAAAATCGGATAAGCCGCGCAATGCTTGTACACACACACACACACTCGTGTGTAAGCGCGAGTACATTCGATTAATCACTCATCGCGCTATTTGTTTTGAGCCCCCGCTTGGTATCGGTGAATTACCGAATATTCCGTACGACGCACGCCCACTTTCAAGCTTGCCTAACGGTCGGTAGATTTTTTTCGCTCACCTGCGAATTTCAGGTCGAACGCGCTGCGCGCGTGAATATCTGCAATGATCAATCATTGTTTCGTACCCCTTTGACGGGTGATCTATAAATTTTTCTATGGGTAGTGTTGGCAAGTTGTGCAACTATACCTTGGAGAGTTTCGGAGCGTGATTCACTTGGTAAGAATGGGGTTTCGCTTCGATTGAAAGTATTATTCAGGGGAATCGATGGTAATAATGTTAATGATTTGAGGGAATTGAAGTCGTGCAATGTTTATGATTATGAAGTAAGCTTTTACATTTATTATGCTAGTAAGTATGAAGCTTGATGAGGTTCTAACGTTTACGCCGATTATTTTATAAAATGAATGTACCCGAGTTCAATTCGCATGCTAGGTTATTTATAATCTAATGAAAAACTACATCTTGTAATATGTTTCATGAATAAACAAGTTTACCACCTATAAATTTTGTCTCGATCGAGTTCGATTACTCGTATTAAAAACTCTAACCGATGAGTCACCGATTAAACAGAAAATTAAAATATTCCACTTGAATCCACACTATTAGTCGTAACTCATTCTTTCGAGTGTAAGAAAATAAATCTAAAACGTTAGATCCCAATCAAAGACCATCGTTCCAATAAATAACGAAAAAAGCTATCGACCCACGCGTTTAAAAACTGACACCTTCAAGCATCCACTCAAACAGCACTTGAAATAAAACCTCCTCTCTTTCGCTTTGAAAAAATCTAAAAAGCATGTGTATACACTCTACCGCGGCCGCATAATCAATCATTGTTCAGTCTAGATACACAGCGCGCTACGCCGAGAGGGAAAAAATCACGCTCTCTCAGACACTTTGCAAAATCACGAACGTGATACGAATAGAGCGCGGGGTATATCACCCACGACTCCGGGATTTATACGTTGCGCCAGGACACGAGAGAGAGAGAGATAGAGATAGACCTCTATGTGTAAGTGCGCAAGTGTTTGACACGCGGCGCGGGAAAAAGAAAAGTATATAATGGAACACGAGTATAGCCTGAAAAGTGTGCAGGGAATGCGGACGGTTTTGAAACGCAGAAAAAAATAAGTCTATACGGTTATGCTGGCGGTTTTCTTGTTTGTTTAAGGCTTCCATTGATTTATTGTTCGGCTCTTTTCATACGCTAGTAATAATATTTCGCAAATTATGGCTGGGAAATGTTATTTTTTCCCCTTGGCGTTCACTTTGTGGGATTTTTTTTGTGCAATTCAACGAAAGAATTATTACTGTGATTGTTATTATTTCATAATATTATGATTTAATTAATAATAAAAAATCAATCCAATAGAAAATAACAAGAAAACGCGGATTTACACGCACCGAAATGAATGCGCACAAAAACCTACCACCTCATCTGACCATTCATTGTACACACTACACAACCCATCACGCATTCTCCAAACTACCTTCCTGCAGCAACAAAACATAACAGCGATTTCTCCACACTCGAATTCCCCTATAAACCACTTGAACACGAGCGAAAGGTAGGAGACCCTATATACACACACCTCGGAAGTCTAGTCTGCGCGTGCGATTTCTCGCGCCGTCAATTCATCCGCGCCGCTTTTGGATATAATTACACCTCGTGCGCGCCTTATTAGTCGCCCGCGGCGATGGGATTTCAAGTTCAGGGATCGCGGCTAACTCAATCCGTGAGTGGAGGCGAGAGGTTTAACGATCACAGCTGCAGCACACATGCGGCGCTTCGTTTTGTAGTTATAAGTGGATTGCATGGTTTATGGGCGAATGACTTAGTTAGGAGGAAGTTACGGTGATGCAGCGTCGTGTGTTGCTGTTGTGCCGCGTCCAAGTTTATTGAAATAGAAAGTAGAAGCTGTAACGCAGTATCCTTATGTGGTATTATTATATGTTTAATAATGAAAGTTAATATGAATTCTAAAAAAATACGTTATAGTAATACGTTTTTGGAATGTACGGTTAAAAATGAGATATTGATTAGTAATATTTTTTTTTTATATTTAGAGTTCCGCGGCAAGCTTATGATTTATGTTCGTCATTCGAGAACAGAATGAAAGGAAAAAATACGCGTAACGCAGTCAACGACATTTTTACAAGCTACCTTTGGCTACTGAAAAAACGTATGTTCTTTCTGTTTATACAGCGCCGCAGAGTCATTAATTCCACATTAACTGCACTAAAACTGCTTTCTCTTGCAGTAACGGAGCAATTTTTTAAATTCATATTTCGCATAATACTGTATGCAAATATCAAGGTTAGAAAGTTCCCCATTGTTTCGGGCACACATGGCATTACTGCGGCAATTATCGCGCGACAGCAATTATTATATTGGCAATAGCGGACTTTTATGTGTCACAGGTGGCTCACGGAGAGCCAGGGCGTATATTTTACTGCGTCAATTAATTCATTTCAGCCTCGATTGTAAAGTCCATTCCACGTTCCAAAATGGTAAGGTCTACATTGTAAATGTTTGCATAGGCAGGCGATATTTAGTGCACTATTAACTAAATTATCCGTGTGTTCAACATTTACTGCGTACGAGAATAATTATTTGGTACTTACGGTTGTAATTTTATTTCTAATCTTTAGTTTGGTTTGAATTGCATTCATTGTCGATTTATAAAAAACATTTTATTTCTTTAAATAGATTAAAACTATTAACACTAAAATATATCAAGTAGGGATTAATTCTAGCTATCAACTCAAACCATGCAAAGTAAAAGAAGTAACACTTATAAACATATTTCTACCTCAATCGCGCCAGTCACACCAATTTTATTTCTTCCATCATTCAAGCTTACGCGCGCATCGTCACCGATGATTCCGCTATCGATCTTAGTGCTCATTAAACAGGTGCACGCGCGTGCGCGCAAAGTGTCTCCTTCTCGACTCACTAGCGTCTCTGATAAACCAGAAATACGGGTTCCAAGCGCACTTGATAAGCGCGCGCACACACGAGAAGATTACACGATATTGGGAATCGAATCGACTCACGTGGCAAATTGAGTTATAAGCGCGATAAATAACGCCGATAAGGCGTGCGCCTCTGTAGCTTGTAAATGCGGGCGTATTTCACTCGTCTGGAAAATGTCGCGGTATAGATGGATTTTTTGTGGAGTGGGTGAGATAGAGTTGCTTTCGTACATAGGTGTAAATATTACTGACATGAATAAACATCGTTTTCAAGTTTGCAAGTCGTGGGCGACGTTTTCGCGAGTAAATGGGACACGGGACTAAAATAGCCGCTTTCTGATAAGTGAGAAGCGTGCGTCGATGATTTACGTTTGTTTACACTGCAGTTTTCATCATCGGGCGTACTTTCTATGACAAAAACTGATTTATGACAGATTTTTAATTAATACGATTCTTTCTTTGTGTAAATTTTCGAGGTGAGTCAAAATTAAGGAAAAGGATGTTGATGATTTACGATGATTAAAAATGAGCCATAAAAAGATATTTTTTTTTTAAAGTTGCCAATTTTCGAAACATCATAAAAATGCGTGATGAGTTTTACGATTTTTCAAGGCTCGCTCTTATTCGAGAAAATTCATGTGAGCCTCACCATTTTTGGCAGTTTCTACTCAACCTTCTTAAAAACTTTCACTTGAAAGAAAAATACTACATACCGAACAATAATAAAGAAACTCCTTCATACCAAACCGTAATAATCAACCAAAGCCCACTAAAAACCATAACCTCCTCTGCATAACCCAATTAACAAGAAGCACCTGCACTATACGAACAACAGCGACAACAACACGCGCACGCATCCCCATAAAAAATAGCAAGATTTATTCCCGCCATTAACGACACCGCCAGGCGCGGTGTGTAGCAACGCAACACACGCGCGCGCGTCTCTTATTTACGCACGCGCGTAACTACGCCTCTGCCAAAGAAATTCTAATTCCTCGCGTCGTCGAGTGAGTATATATACGTATACGCGCATGTAGCCTCGTTCCCCTTACGCTCGATTTTTACCGCGCGACATTCAATTACGGTCTTGACTTACGAGCCGCGCGCACCTAAATCATCCGCGCGGCGCGCGTATAGAACGCATCCCCGCGAGTTCGCGGAGATGGATAATGGCGTGTGGATCTTGCGCAAAAAACTCGTTAAACGATAGTGCGGAGCGAGAGAGAGAGAGAGAGAGAGAGAGAGAGAGAGAGAGAGAGAGAGAGAGAGAGAGAGAGAGGCAAAAAATGCCCGGATAAGGATTCGTGCCAAGGCAAATCGGAGAGGAAAACGCGGATTTTCTGGGTGACTGATTATTGCCCTAGGATGCAGAAGGTTAGGTGGGTATTGTGATTTGTGGTTTTAGAATTTGGAGGATAATGAAAATAGTATAAAGTTGATAGTTGAAATGATTTTATTGCTATATAAGGATGTACGACCATAGGATCAATATATTGTTGGGCGGAAACAGTTTATCTACCGGAAACGTTTAACATCATATATACTGTTGTACCCAAAACATTCGTAAAAACGCGAAAAATTCAGTATACGAATATAAAATCTCTCAATTACATCGGTATCGTTAAAATGCGAATCGATGTGGTGTTTTACGGCCAAACGGATTGGAAATTGGTTATTCAAGAGCGGGCCGCGCTCGCGAGCGCATGTAATCATCCGTTTTCCTATATGCCTTCTTTTTTCTCTGACTAATTAATTGGGGGAAAGTGCATGTAAAAAGCGTTCCCCCGTGAAGGCTCGTGTAATATGAAACCGCGCCTCGTGGATTATTCGGACGGAAAGAGAATCGCGGTAAAAAAACTTTTCCAACTTTTTCCGCGTCGGCGTGCGTTGCGGTGGCGTTGCTTTATTCTCATATTATATGCAGTCAACAATCTATTGGATATATGGTTTTGCGCGAAGAAATCGAATATCGCAAAACTCATTGTAAAAACTATAGTTGAAACTTTGGACATTTGCAAGTATATGAATGTAAAAGCAGGAAGTGGAAATTATATTTGAAACCTAGAATTAGCTGTAATTTGACGAGTAGTTGTTAGAACGATTTTAAGTTTCTTCTTGTTTCGCTTTGCAAATAAATAATTTCTGCATAATTTCTTAGACACATGTATAAGAAGACTTTTAACCGTTTCGAGCAGTCCCACAACGCATTGCAATACATTTTTCCCGTACGAAAGTCTAGTCGCGTTATTACGACCCAGCTTGGCATGTAACTTATATAATTATTATAAAAAATTAATACGATAAAAAAAAGTACAACATCGTCACGCAACAATGTTTCGAAGCAATCCGTACTTTTTCGGTTCAACAATTAGAAACTCCAGCGGCGCGCTACACTTCCACCTGCACTTTCCTATTGTTTCAACAACCATTTTACTGATATTGAAACTACTGATTTGCACATCCCACTTAAATATGTACTCATTAAAACTTTATCAGCTCTCATAAAATATTTTAAAATACCCTTCATTAAATACTAAAATATAATTTAATGATATCCAACTTGACGAAACGATTAAATATGATTTCAATTTGCACTAAATAGTCTCAGCTCATAGTCCATTCTCGTATCACTAAATTATTCAGTACGAGATCGCCACCGTTGTATTAATTAACTCAGCCATTGCAAAAACTCGTTCGCTCACACCCGCACTGCCCGCGATAAATCATCACCGTTAACGTATACCTGGCCGCGATAAATCAAGCCCGGGGAATCCCCCTGTCTGCGGTACGTACTACACATGTGCTCGTTAAGCGATCTTCGTACGTGGCACGCGTCGCTGCTGCTGTTACTGCGAGAGAGAGACGAACGCACTTTCTAGCTCTCGACTCGGCGCTACGCATCGCTGCGCGCGATTATCGCGCTGGTATATAAAGTCCGAAGGAGTTTTAACGGGGAATTCGAGATTGTCGGTTTGCTTTTGTGTAGCCGGGGATTTATTGTGATGTCTGAGGATGTAGTTAGGTTGATGTTGGGATTAGACGAAGGAGATTTTGTTGGGTATTAGCGTGATTGTTGGTTGAGGTAAATGCTAGGTAAGTGGATGTGATAGCTATGTATAGTCGGGAGAATGAGTAAATTAGGAATTTGATGGTACGATTGGAAAAAGCTACCTTTCTAAATTACAGTTTGTACATGCACGATTAATGAAATTACAAGAGTTTCTAATACCAGTAAATAGTTAATATATCAGACCTGCATAGAATTATGTGCATATAATAATGAATTATGTTATAATTCTTTGGAATTTCGTTTTTTAAGCTTGGCATGTTCCAACCTTTTATTCTTTGTATTTTTACATATTAGAATAATAAATTTGATTGTAACTTTATACGACTGACAATTCTGATTCGATTCTTCGTAGACAATGTCACCACTATTGGAAATCAGTACCGAGATTAATGATGTGTCAGCATATTACATCGAATTGTATCTAAATTCTCTACTAACTATCTGGTGTCGATGGAGAAAACTTATTCAAAATTTCTCTTTTTTCAATACATTCTCTTTCCTTTTTCGGATGGATTGGAAAGCTCGTTTGTATGATAATGAATGCTTGCATTAAGGTATGTTATGTTCAAAGGATGTATGAAACAGCTGAATGCACAATAAAATGTCTGTATATGTGCGGAGATAGAACAATGCGGGGGTTTTGGTGAAACCTCGTTTTCATACATCGATTACTAGTGAGTTTATGAGTGTGATGGGCAAAAAGAATAACAGTTTACTGTGCAGCGATTAGTATGCATAATAGCGTATTCTATTCTAATTTGATCGTAAAGAGGTTTTAGTACAAGTATTCTGTTGGTGTGAGAAAGCGCGGATAATATACATATTGATGGATTTGTTTAATGCGTTTACTAAGTTTATATACATGTGCATGTCAAGAATATTTGAAATAAATTGATTGACAATTATTAATTAGAATAGGAAGCTCTAAACATGCAGATGATGCCATCAAACCCTAGACACATTATTCTAAAGGAAATGAGAAGGAAAAAGAAAAGTGTCACATCAATTGTGTATATATTCTACATGACTACCAGAACGTAAAGAATTATTATCTTCGTAGGTTACAATAAAAACTGCCGAGTCATTCAAAGCCAGCACCATGGTCCAATGTCACGGTACACCTGCGCTTGATTTCCAAAACGTCAAACGTAGTCACGGGCATATCATTAGTGAAATTTCCGTCAACCGGCGCACGACGCTCGTCTCACTCTACTAACTCCCGCACTATCCCCGTGATGGCTCGACTCTACTCATTTCACTATCGATTACACCTATCGCGCAGCTCCACACAGAGAAATTCACTTTCGCCCTTCGCAGAGAGGCAAAAACGAGGCACACGAACTCGCAATCTATTCCCCCCAGACACAAGGAGCTAATTGCGCTCGATTTGCACCTTCGCCCGGTGCGAGCGTCACAGTCTGATTAGCTGTATATATACACTGACCGCGGCACTGCGAGTAACGAGACCTGCTATTACCCGAGGAAGCGTGTGTATATGTATGGTACGGGCAAGATTGATAGTCGCTTGCTCGCTTGGCTCGTCTTCGCTGCACTTTCTCTCTCTCTTCCTCGCTAGCTCGCTCTCGGAAGAAAGCGTTATTGATGCTCGAAAATATAAGCGATCGTCGTCGTTTTGGAAAGCCGAGAAAACAAAGCTATCGTTTGAGGAACTGGATTAATCGCGTACATGCTGGGTTGCTCAAGGAGGTAGCATGATGCAGAAGCAATAAATCGCTAATTAGGAGATGGGACGATACGTGTGCTTTTTCAGCTGTGAAAAATTGGCCGAAGGAGGTTATAAATCTCCGGCGAATCGTGGAAAGCCGATTAATGGCCGGACGGTTATTTAGAGATAGCGGCGAGCGCGCGGTTAAAGGTTGGACGGTATAGGAAGACGCGCGTGGTTATATAAGTGAATCGTCAGGCGGATCGGTTTCTTGGATCGAATATTGCTGGAATATAACGTGAATAAAGTATATCAGTAATGGAGCCAAGTTAATAATTTACAAATTATGAACATCTTCATTAGGAATTATTAATTGATAGCCTATAAACTATACGAAAGCGTATAAAATGATTAATAACGCTATCAAAAAATACTCGGTCGGCTGATGTATCTTGTAAACGTGTAATTAGGATGGCCATCAATTTCTCGTAAAAGATTGATACCACTCTATGTAAATCACATTATCTATGCGTAAACGTTAAACCGCTGCCGATCTATAATGACCACCAACAAATCAAACTAACTAACTCATCCCAAACACCTTCACCCACCCATTTCATAACGCTTCCAACAACAAGTTCCTCAAGCGCGAAAAGCAAGTAAGCAATCTCACCTCCGATAAGCTCTTCCCCGTTTCCCTCGTTCGCGTAATCTCTTCTTACCGCGATAAGCTTCCCCTTTGCAATGATAGTCCCCCTCTTCTCCCTCTCTTTTAGTAATTGAAACCGTGCGTATATTCCGGCACGCACTCGTGCCCATGCATAATTCATGCGCATATAACCGCGCACGCGCGCATTTTCGCTGCATCGCGCGCGCACCTATACCCACTTATATACATTACGAAATAACGCGCACGCGCGCGTATGGCGAATTTCTCTGACGGATCTATATTCTTTTTTTTCGAGTGTGCGCGCGCGCGAGTTGATATGACGACATAGTAGGAAGTGTTCGAAGGAAACGTGAGAATGGAGGCCTGATATTTTATTGTGCGGCGTTCTTGCGAAATGCTACAGCGCGACGCGCGCGGGATGAAAGGACGCGCGCGCGCTCGGCCTTTTTGTTATTGTAATGCGAGGCTAGTGCTAGTACGCTGCGTTACCGTTTGGGAGAATGCCAGTCGCGCAGAGCATTGCGCGAGTTGCATCGTGACTTGGGTTGGGTCGTACAGAGCTTAGGTTTGTGTCCTCGGTTCTTGAGTAAGTTAGTTCGGTGGGTAATTAGTAGCAGAGTCACATGCTTATGTATATTGGCAGGCGTTAGGAATGGAGGATTATATAAAAAATAATTTTTTAGTTTTTATTTTTCTAAGTGCGTTATTAGAGTTAAGCTATTTACATTTGTGTGGGACGATATAGCAGCGTTAGTTGATGAATTTAATTCTAACAGAACTTAATTAGTCATAGATGTCATTTCTAACGAATATTATTTACGACTCCTTCAGTATAGTTAAGGAACGTAATTATACTCTTGCGTAATATCTTGTTTATTTAGTTAAATTTGATGAGTCCATATAATTACAGTTGTAATGAGTAATTTAAAATTTGTTATAAAACTAGTGTAAATTAAAATAAGAATTGATATTATGATGATATATAACGATTTTCCTCGGTTTAATTTTTTATTGATATTCAATAAAATATCGTTTAGTTATATGTTTAATTATTAATTTCTTGAAATAAATTCATTCTAACTATAATCATAAATAAAAAGTTAATTGAAATCTTCATACTGCGAAACATATACATAATCAAGTTTTCCGAATAATGTGCAACCTTCCTTGATAAAAGATAACCAGCGTATATGATTCAATTAAAAACTAAAAATAAACTCAGATGTAACCTCTGGTACATCATCTTCTCCCACATGAAAAAGATACCATTTTCATTATTAAGCTGGCGGTTTTTTTTCTCAAAATTGTTGCAAATCTCATCACAGGAAAAAAGTTCTCATCAAACCTCACGCCTTCCGTCGCATATAAGTTATACACCTGCAGTTTCCCACGCGTATCAGTTTTCTTATAAAGAACAAACAAAGTTTCCTTGTATATACTTACCCATCGCGACTTATTTCACACAGACACGTTCTACTACCATAATCCATATTAAAAGTCGTCGCGCACTGCGCGATATAAATTCATCGTCTCGCTCACGGGCACGGCTTGCGCCACTCGCTATAAGCGCCGCCTTCATTGTACGACTGCTGACAGCCTCTCTTACCTGGAACAGAGAGCACAGAAAAAAGGCTACATGAGCGAAAATGAATCACAATGTAAAAAGGCCTTTCTTATAATATTTGTATTAGGTAATAACTTTTGTAACCTCTAGGCGTGCGCGAGCGGTAGATATTGCGAAACGGCGCGCTCGAAAAGTATAAAACTCGCGCGCGCGGGGGCACCGATACACTTTAACGATTAGAGGCTCATTAAAACAAAACTTTATCGACACCGAGCGCGTAAAACCAAATTTTATGCGTAAAAATGCGGTCCGACGGGAGGGGAACACCAAGAAAATATAATAAAGCAACGAGCCGAGAGGGGAGTAGGGTAGGAAAAAAACAGGTGTATAGCTGCCGGGGGTCGTAAACGATCGGCGCGCGCGACTGTCGAGTGGCTTTAAACGCGAATATTCGATGGATTTGCATACTTACGGGCCGCCGTTACGCCGAAGCAGCGGCTCGTGCGGATAGCCGTAATCGATATATATGTGCGAGAGAACGAGTGAGTGTTTACAATTAGAGAAACGTTATACGCTGGTCGTTAATTTGCGTAATGTTTTCGCCAAAACAAACACGCGCGCGCGCGCGGATAAGTTGAAGACGAGGGAAGTGGGGGGTAAGATACATACGGATTGGAAATTTATATGCGCGCAATCGCGAAAACACGAAATTGAATTATATCGATTTTTCTGGGGTAAAAGAGAGCAAGAGGAGGTATTTCCTATTTTGCAATGTATAATAGCGATCGTTGAAGCTAACGTTATTGGCAATGATGGCAGGCAGTTAAAATTATATCGAGCAATAAATTATCACTATTTTATAATGCGCTACAGGGAGGAGATAAGATAACATTAAGTTATGTCTGCGCGTAATAAAACTAAAATCACTTTACATTTGGCAATGTATGCATTTTAGCGAAATGATTCAGATGTTATTGCTTTTAGGGGCGTCGATAAAATTCACATAAAAATGTAAAACATATATTTTTTTCATTCTTAAAACAGAACGTCTCCATCTGCAAACATTAGTGCCTACCTTTCGTAGATAAAAAAAATCGCCGCCGTTGCGGTAAAATGCGAATGCAGATAAATTACAGGAAATTCTTGAGATAAAGTTTTTCAGTCGGAGAAAAAGCCTAGCAACGTCATAATTAGCAGACTATTTTCTTATATACGCACACCCATACAGCCACTCGTATACCGGTATAAATAAACTTCAGCCTTTTTTGCCCGCGTCATCCATAAACAATCACAGCAATACTCAAAACGCCACTCGAAGCGTTCGATACGCTCACTATACTGCCTGTGCTCCCTTTTTTTGCTTCATCCAGACACATACACACGCCTTTATTTATGTAACGGCCGCGCGCGCGTGTACCTACACCACTGTCATTGTAAATCCGTCATTAAGGTGTGTAACGCGCACAGCTGAGAGGTCGTAGAAAAAAAAGCATAATAGCCCGATAGCTACGCCTCCCGTTAGGACTTACGTCTAAATTACCCGTCGAATTCGACCCTTCGCGTATATATCTATATCGGGACACACGTATATACCCGCGATGTAATTAAACCATATATCCGAGTGGAAAACGCCCAGGAATATTATTAAACCGCGAGCAATCGCATATATAACGAGAAATCCGTGTGAATGGGCCTCGCGTGCCAGTGATTCATCCGTGACCTTTTGCTCGAGTTACCGAGAGCGCGAGATATTTATCGGAGGGATAGGTATCGCGCGCGTGGCAGTTAACACTTGCATGGCTTTATGGAAAATGGCGTGGTGTTAGAAAGTGCGCGGCTACTGTATATAGGAATGCGAAAAAAGAAGCGAAGGTATAATAAAGCGAGAGGATTTTTTTTTTCTTTAGTCTGCGGTGGTTGTAGCGGCGGTAATGGATTTGATTTTTAAATTGCGCGCGGTGAGTTACTCGCGGTTCTGCGCTGTTAATAAGGTATAATGGGGTGTCGGAGTGTTAGATCCGCTGACAATTACAGGGTTCGTAGAAATGGTCTTAATTTGTGCAGGTTTTTAAGTTATGGCTTCACGCGTAGGCGAAGTTGTGGGAAACTGAGAAATAATGAATGGTAGGGTAGAAAAATGTAGAGCTAGTGAGTATATTTTACACCTTTCCACATGAAAATGAAGCATTACTAAAAAAACGGATAATTTCGTAACCACGCGAGTCATTTGTCATGAAGCACACAATTACAAAACACTTTTGCTAATACCGATACACAGAGCTTGACCCAAATCTTATCGACACAGTGTCTCATCGCATTGTTCACGCTGAAAACGACAAAATCCACTCGATTCGCACATCAACCACGCGCGATACTCTTGCCCAACCTTTACATCACTTGTCACTCTCGTTTCTCAAAAATTCCTAAAAAGTCCGACACAAAGAGCCTTCTGCGCGCATTACACTTTCCGCGCGGCTGTTTACTAAAAACCCTCACGCGCACGCCGACTCCTCACGCACGATTCCGGTTACTTAAGGCGTTACTTAAGGCTATTCCTTTCGGTTTCACCGCGAAACAAGGGACACGAGGATCAGAAGAGAGCGACGGTGTGTGTGTGTCATGTGTGTACAGTGATGCCCGTTGCGGAATGTTGGGTAGGCACATGTTCGCACTAATGCGCGTGCGACAGGAGCAGAGTGCGAGAGCATGCAAAGAGGTTCCGACGTGGTTTTCAGGTTGCATTGGTTGCGAGTTTGTGTGGATTGCTGAGAGAGCAGTAGTAATGATTAAGGATTGTTGCGGATACTTGGAAAAAGATTTTGAAAGTATCACATTTTTTACAATATTTTCAATTTTACAGAAACCAATTGAAATTTTTTTCTTCAAATTCTTGAAATTTTGAAAATTTTATTGTGCGACTTATAACGCTGAAATGCATCATTTCTTTAAACATTTACTTTCAACCTTATAAACAAAATATTGATATTCTTTTGTTACTATAGTACATTCTTGATGATGATGATGCATGAATGGAAATTGAAAGTTCAGTCTGCATTAAATTCATTTTTATTCACTTTCTCTAGTGCTTGATTATAATTACAATTCTGCAAATTGTATGTAATTTCTTGTTTTTAAATTATTATACTATTAAGAATATACAGTTTGATAGACATAAAGATTATTAACTCATAAAGTGAATTGCAAATTTCGTAAAACTAATATCTTATTGTAAACTACAGATTGCGATTGATATCGAATAAAAACTAAAACAACTTTTTTGAGCAAAATATTTGCTTTCTATTTGTAAATAAAGTGTATATAATAATTGTTCTATTAAAAAATGTTAAAACCAATACTTTATATAATTAATTATATTATGTAATTATAAAAAAAAATGTTATCAAGAACACATCATCATAACTGTAATAATATATTTCAAGCCATAAATTTAAGTGTATAGAAAAGAAAACATACGCCTACATAACCGAATCATTTTTTACCACTTGTATTTCAAATGGTCTCAGTTCATTTGGACAAAAAAAAAAGATTGAACACTATATCAATCAAGAAAAAAGTATTATGCCAACGAACGTAATCGCGCTCTCATATGACTTTTTCATCTATTTCAAACGATCCTTCGTCCAGATCGCTTACTTCCCTAAGCAAATAGCGGACGCACTTCTTCCACTTCAGTGCTCAATTTCGCAAGCAATTATTACGCCTCGCCCGATCCACTCGTGCTTTCGTATACAGTGATGAATAATCATCGCAGCGCGGAGTTCGTGTAATTGACGCGCCTGCGCAAAGCGTGGGCGCGACTTCGAGTATTTATAATGTTTGTTTGAACTTGAAGTGTTATACGTCGCGAGACTACCGGTGTAGTGCTAATTGCATATGCAAAATTCGATTTGAAAAGGAGTAGCCTCGAGTGCTTTGGTTTTTGAGAAAAAGAAAGGTGTTACAGCAGCAGATCATTTAAATAGATTGCGAGCCTGATTTATTGCTGCGTTTAACTAAATCGTTGCAATTATTTAGATAACTTGGAATTATCTTTTATATATTTCAAATATTTTAGCTTATTTATATAATAAGATTTAAATACAATATTCACAGTTAAAATAGTACTCGTAGACTGTCAGCGTGAAAAATGACAGCATAAAAATGAAATATGCTTAAATATCACTAACCAAAAACATTCACTTTTCAATATGATTACCGCTGGAAATAAGAATTTTTCAATTGTTTATTCAGATGACTTATGTTTGACGAACAATATTTTGACTGCAGTCTTCTCTATTATAACATAGTTTTGTCAAGAGGAGAAATCTCTCGAGTATATATACCCATCACTCGCAACAAAACCTACCTCCACTCCACCCACGCAACCTAAACACTCGAAGCGCGCTCTCCTAACGTAACAAAACCAACACTTCACTCCTCGCTTCGTTTTCCTTGGAAAAAAAAGTACCAGTGGGAATGAAAACATTAGAACCCGGTAGGAAAGTAAGTGCAGGGCTCTCGCGCATTTTGCCTGCTCGCACGCGCGTGAGCACGCGTGTAAGTTTCTAATTGAAGAGTTCGCTTAATAAGCGGGGCGCATCGCTTTTAAAAGTTGCCGCGGCCTGTGCCCGGGATTCTTCATTTTTCCTAATTGCCGCGACTAATTACGCGCGTTACGTGCGCGCGTCTGCGCGAGAACATCACACAACGCGTATGTGTACGCTTGCCACACAAGAAAATGTGCGCAGTGGAGTAATTATCGTTCTTTATGTATATATATATATCACGTGCTTTTTTGGTATTGAAAAGGTTACTAAATTGATGGGATTAATTGGAAATTTCAGTGAAAAAGTATAATGTATGTTATCATCGCGTTTAAGATTAATATGTCGGTTTCAATAGATATTCTCGAAATTGAATTCTGAATAAAAGTTCTGACTTTTCTATCCAGATGAATAGCTATTCAAGAATTGAAAAGCCATTGAGAGCATATTTTATTCTCCTATGTCAGTGGCATACGACCTAAAAAATATTGCATATGTCCCATTCAACTAGTAGCTTTGAATGATGAATATTTTCAGTCCAAGGCCAAGTGGTAGCATTGAAACAAAAGAATTTAAAATTTTTCGGTCCGCATTAACATATTTTTCAAAATCGTAAGGCACTTTGAAACTCAACTAACGTCTTTTCTCGCCACTGGAATGCGCGCGTTGCGTTATTCCCTTTTTGACCTCGCATATATACGCGCGTCGACGTATCGCTGAATCATCCTTTTAAGATTGCGAGGCTTAATTAATTATATGAGTTAACTATTAATACCACGTCATTAATATAGCGAAAGTAAAGAAACTTCATATCTGATCCAATGCAAATTACTTGGCCGCGCGCGCGCGAGTGTCTCTCTTTCGTGCTCGTGTGTGTACTTTATTTTGCGCGGTCTCCTAATGCTCATTAATTATTCAACTCACTGAAATGAATTATTACGCTGCGTGTAAACCGCAAAAATGCATCGCTTCGCGATTGCGACGAGCAGCTAACATTGACATTGTTTTCGACGTGCTCAGCGACGCTCCCTTTATTACGATCCGCACGCATAAGGAACGCGCATTAGCAGGTTTTAATTACGTAAATATATAGTGTAGGCATACACGCATCGCGGTGACAAACTGCTTAATGTGTGTACATGAAATCCGATACGGTTATGACTCTTGCGCGGCGAGCGCGTGAGAAAACATTAATTCATGCAGATTAACGGGCAGCGAAATTGTCGCCGAGCGGAAACGTCGCGTGACCGGCCATTAGAGTAACGGCCGCGCGTTTATCTAACGCGCACGTGTGTGTCATTCGAAATATCAAAAGACGTTTATATTAAATCGCGCGCTCGAGGGGTAAAAAACGGGCTTTCAATTAGGCAGTTTTAAGTAATAAGGATTTAAAAGGTGCGATAAATAACGCGCACGCGCATGGTTTCAAAACGCCCAGCGAAAGTTAAAATGTCGCGCGCAAAATTGTCGCGTTAAGTTTTTAATTGAAAGGAAATGACACGCTTTTTGCATAATTTTCGGTAAGTTATTTGCGATGGAAATACGTTTGCATTGAATTATTATAGATAGTTGGAAAGAATTCGATTAGAGGGTAAAAGTGTATACTTTGTAGAGTCACATACAGATAAGAAAATACTTTGCAAACAAAGTGCGAATAAAATATCTGAAGTATTCCATTACTACTTCGTTGTGAGAATTCCCATATTTCTATGAAATTTTAATAAGATGTGTGAATTATTACATCTCGAATGTGTTTCATATATCATGTAGATTTAAAGTTACTGGATCTTTATTACAAAATTAACTAAAATAGCTTTAGTCTTAAAATGAAAGATAAAATATGAAGCAATATTTTGACTGGCGCAAATTAGTCGTGCAGCTATAAACCAAACACATAATCAAAATCAATCATGAGCTCTCCAACCCTCTTCCATATATATACCCACAATCTGCGTACAAACCAAATCTCCCGCGCTATTAAATCACTCATTTCATAACCAACTTCATCGCCACCGACGCGTCGCTCGATCAATTCGGCGGACAATTAGAAATGCGCGCTGGCACTCTCGCAGCTGCTGCAGTGCTGCTCTCGAAACTCGCGTCGAACGAAAAAAAAGCAGTGCGCACGCGCGCGCGAGATGTCGTCACACTAGGAAACGGGCTTTTAGAAATCGTATTGCTGGAGTCACGAGCGATTTGTAATCTTAATGTAACGCTGCTGCGGCGGCGGCGGCGGTGACGACGAGGAGCGTTTTATTGTGCCGAAAAATGAAGAAATTATTTTTATTGGAGCAATTGGATTGTTATGTAAATGCGTGTCATTAAGGTTTTATGGGATCGGACAAAAAAATCTGATGTAACGAAGTCGCGCTTGTCTGATTACTTTTTGTGAGTAAGTAGTGATAATTGATGGGTTTAATAAACGTTAAGAGACGCGATGATTTAACTTTTAATTATACATCTGTCAGTGATGTGTATACACGACATTCGTCTACTTTATTTCTTTGATGCCTTAAGTGTATGCTTCTTCAGCTTTCCCAATTAAATGAAAATCGTATTATAAGTCTCGTAGCGATTATTTGATTAATTTTAAGAAATACACCTTCGGTGAAATAGAAAATCGGTATAATAATAAATAAAATAAATAAAATTTTATAAGACGTTTTTTTCTAAAACCTATTTTTATACCATTCGTCAAAATAAAAGTTCCCCCAAAAATATTAGAAACATCCCTTATTCCTACCAAACCTACCAAATCACTCAACTCAACTCCACCACGCGCTATACTCGAATCCCATCCAAAATCCATCACACCCCTCCCAAAAAACCGCACCCCATAGAATTTCACTCCAACCCCGTCCTCGACCTCTCCCGGCAGCCGCAAAAAAAAAATCACGGAAGCGCGCGCACACACACGCGTTCGGTGGAAAATTAATCCCGCGCGACGAAAAATTTCACAACACAGAGGGAATGACAGGCGAGCGCCGTCGTCGCTGACGAAAGCAGCTATGCGCTGCAGCCGCAGACTCTCTCGAGTGCGCGCTAGCGGCTGAATTATTACGTGCAATCGCTCCTTAATCTCTCCGCGAGCGGTCGTTGACGCTGTGGCACGCGCTGCCAGAGAGAGAGAGAGAGAAAGAGATAGAGGGGGGTATTGGTGGTCCGATTATTGATGTACTGGGTGACGATTGGCAATTTTTCGGAGCTGGCGAGAGAGAGTACGGTTGTACTATACTGAGAAATGTCGCTGGTGGTGAGTTTCGGATTGGAGTTGACGTCACTGGGTTGTTGTTAAGAATGGATTGAAGTAATAATCGAAGAATTGTATAGCTTTTTTGTGGAGTTTTCTGTGTATGTACAGTGACGTATTGAGTATCATTGATATTTATAGGAATATAGGTATTGTTTTAGAAATGCTTTTTTAATTGGATATCAATGCATTATCGATAGTATTGATTAAATTTTAGTTGATCGAAGTATAAACATTTGTTTTAATCATTATATTCATAGGTCAATTTTTTCAAATGATCGAATACTATATAATTTGATTTTCAATAAAAAATTATTCGCTCAACTTGCAAATAAAGTTAATAATAGTCATTCAAAACTATCACTAATTTTAACGTTTACAATCTACAAAAAAATGCATCGTTTCAGAAAAATATATTATTATTATTTCCAAATATAGGAAGCGATTGCACGTCATCTTTCAACATTCTAATCCTACGGTATTGATCGTCCAACTTTTCTCTTCCCCCTATCGCGCGTAATGACAGGCCAGGACTGCTGAATAATAATAAGGAATATCTCAATGCACGACGTCCGATGAAGACGTCCAATAGCCAATAATTACGTCAATTACGGGAAGTAATGCGCTTGATTTCCAATATATCATTTGCGCGCTCTCGCATACACGTGCGTTCGTTCCACTTTCGTGCGGCGCGTGGGACGAGCGCGCATGACGAATTGCGCGTGCGTGGCAATTACCGCCAGGCGACCCTGGCAATAATTCATGTGTTCCACGCGCGGGTTCGTTGCGATTTTCGATCCGAAGCTATGTGGGGGATTGTACTTATTGTTTCTTGATGATGGTTAGATACGGGGCACGTATTTTCTATTATTATTTTGCAAGGACTGTGCAAGTACGTAACGATGCTATATACTCGGGAAAGTAAAGGTTGAAATTGAGAAAAGATTTTTTTAAAAGCAGTTTAAGAGCGAGATTATTAAAAAAATTAATTTTTCTCATATTTAATTTATAGCAGTTTTAATGTCATGCGAGAAATAGTAATTTGAATCTCACGATGTGAAAATTGTGTTCTTTCGCAAAATGCATACACTTGCATCGCATGTCTTTGCTCCCGGCCCCTGTAATTATCATGCCCATAAATTTTAAACACAAAAATAAAACTTACATAAAAGAAAAAGTTGACCCGTCGATAAAAAATTCTTTTCAGCCCAAAATCCGACCGATTAACCGAAAATTCCGCGCGCGCGTTTTAATTGCTTATCGAAAATTTCATCGTTTCAAAAACCGATCTTTACATAACCCTTCGACGCTACCCCGTCCCAATGCAATATCTCAACCGATCGAAATGCTATATCTGCATGCGCGCGCAATCCTCCTGCGCGATTGCGTCCCTCCTCGTTCTCTCCGCGCTCGCGCGAAAAAAGTAAAGCGAAAAAGCGAGCGTTACGTCAGTCGTTCGCGTCTATACGGCGGCCGACGTAACCGCCTTCTCTCTTACACCGACAGCCGTGAAAAGCAAGCTAAACAACGAGGGAAAACAACGCCGCCGCCTATCCGCGTCATCTTCGCGCGCGGAGAGAAAGTCGCCCAGCTGCGCTGCCGTTTTCAGGGAATCGCAGGCGCGCATCGCGGAAGAACGAGCCGCGCATGCAGCGATCGGCCGATCGTGACGGACGGTCGAGATCGAGTGTATAGTAAGGTGAGGAGTCGAGCTGGTTGGTTGGGGTGTTAGGTAGCGGGGAGATTTATTGGTGGAGGAAGGGTGACACGCGTGTTTCTGTAAATGAGAGGACTTTCTCGACGGGAAATTATTGCATTTTCGAGGTTTGACGGATGCGGTTGATCGATGATCGAGGAAGATTTTTTTTTCAATTAAGATTTGAGATTTATTTCGAGTGCGCGAATTTACATTTCGATTGCTGAGGATGGTTCAAAGTATCGGGTTTTTATAGGCTATAATATGCTAAATAGAGAAATTGTTGCAAATTATGTAAACATTTTTCATCAACTGCGAAATCAATCGGCTAACAATTTTATATAATTGACCAAACGTATACTTTGATATAAGATTTATATAAAAATAACGATAGTAAATTTAAAACTTATCCTATATCAAATACGCGTAAAAATAGAAAATTTTTTATTATATACGAGAAATAATTATATCACATAAAACCGAAGAATTAAATGTTGTTCTTGATGTTACAGCACTTTTTGTAATTTCTTAATTTATAAGGTATTTATGCCATTTAAAGGAAAGCTTTGATTTTTATCTATAATAAGGCGACAAAACAAGTTCGGTACAACTTCATTAATTTGTTAATTAGGTGCAAAAGTCCGCCGCCTCCTTTCGTTTTTTTTTCTCTCGATTGTGAACCTTTTACTTTCACGAACGTTACACTCTTGCGCTGTACACGCAGAATCACTTCGGAGGAAAAATTTTCATCTGTTATGATTCACATCAAAGCGTGACTTCATTATGCCACATTTGTTTTTCCACGCGTCGGTCTCTTCTATTCTGCCGCTTGTGATAAATGATCCATGATAATCGAATTATGTTACATCTCTCGTGTATTCGTGTTCTTCGCTGAATGATACGCTGCTCGTACATCTCTTATGTAAACTAGTCCAACTAATTAATAAGTCAAACGATTACGTGTATGTATATGTGCGTTCAAGTTCGCGGAATGAAATATATCGGCGCTTGGAAGCCAGTTTATAGTTTTTAAAATATCTCGCAAGCTTGTACAAACTGCTAATAAATTTTTACGCGCAGAGACATAATCTGAGCACGCGTGTTTGAAATTTTGATAAATGGCTCGTGTTGTGCAATAAAACTACAATGCGCATATGCGTATATATTATATCTGCTTAATTACGCGTAACGCGCGTGCGTTCTCTATATACCCCATCGAAAAACGTATATAATCACACAAAGTATCATATAGTTTTCAATTAAAATGCCGTTTCTTAATTCGCCGCCACAATAGATTATAGAACTATGTCCATAAAACAATGCCCAGGCGGCTTTCATGGACCGCAGCTGCAATAAATCGCTGCGCGTTTGACGAAATCGCGGTATATGAACCCCGGCAAAAAGCCTATAAGAACACTCGCTCGCCGCACAGTGTAGTACATAAATATCTCTCGCGACCAACCGAATTTCGTCTCAATTCCACACAGTGCTCGAAATTGTCGTTGCGAAAAAGTGAGTCGCGGGTCCGATAAATCGAATTTTAATGGCGCAACGTTGCAAAAGCTGCGCGTGCGGCGACCTTTCGTTTGTGCGCGCGCGGCGATCATACACCTTCCGCAATGATTTTTATCGCGCTCACGTGCCATTTCTTTCATTCCTGAATTTCGGAAATTATGCCGTATTGACGCATGCGGTTTTATGTAATGAAAGTTTCCGATGTGAGATTTGCCGTGCGAAGATATTTAATTATTTTTTCGCTTATTATCGGCAGTAAAATAAGTCGGGTATAAGAAATAAAAATCTCTCCGTATGTGTCAATAAAATATTTTACATCATTTCTGAATTGTTTATATAGGTTGTTAGTTGGATATTTTCGACGTTTACATATATGATTTTCATTGGCCTTAGCTACTATTCATATTTAAACATTAATACTGACAATTTAACGGTTATAGTTAATCCAATGTACCTATATTTTAACTTTTGCATATTATCACACATAGATATACACCTACGAATAAAACTAACGTTTCCAGCACATTTTTCTCTCCTTACATACCTAATCCGTAGGAAATTCTCCCGTCCGCAAAAAATCATAATTCACGCACTTACGTGAGTTTGATCAGCGCACTGTGGCACTACTTTCACGTTTCCACCTAATCCGCGCCCATTCCACATTTCCTCTCGACTCTAAACTCTATATGCCCCCCGCACAAAAAGCGAATCCGAGCCAAATCAGCCCTCTTGCGACACGTCCCGAGAATAATATTACGCTCTCGCGCTAAAAAAACGCCCGGCATTATGAGCTGATTAATGGTAATGAAAATCACTCTCGCGCAAATTGAATTAGAGAAAGAGCCGTGGCAAAAAAGTCACGCCGCGCGCGGTGTGTGTCTCAATCGCGCTGGCCGAATATGGGACCGTGCGCGAGCACAGCTTTCGTCGCCCAAGCGCGGCACTTTGGCCCAGCTGGATAGCTCTCCCTGCGAGATACCTGCGAGAGAGCGAATTCTAATCGTGGCGGGCAACGCGTGTGGCTGCTGTCCACGGAATGGGGAAAGTGCAGCGTTAATGAGGCTGTCATTTCTCCGGGATTCCACATCTCTGCGTCTGCGGGCGTTCCATGCGCCGTTTTGGCTCGCGGTCGCCGAGATCGTTGTTGAGTTTGTTAATTTTATAGTTTAATTAATAGTATGACTTTATTCTACGGGTTCACGTAAGAGGTAAGGAGTTTTAAAACAATCTCGTTACTTTTTTTTTCTCAAGTATTAGTAGCTTTACACAGTTGTACATTTTATCAGTATTGCAGCATTAAACGTTTAATATAGAACAATATTTATACTAATGTTATACAATTTTATTAAATTTCTTATGTAAGTATTCTAATAACGTTTTTGCAACACCGAAATAAAATAATTGTAACTGTCAAATAAAACTTCAAATAGTCGATATTAGGATGTTGCGTAACAGTTGTGATATTTATTATTTAACTTCAATCTAGTCTTCAATAATATTCAGATAAATATTTTTCCACCGTGCAGTCAGAATAATTATTATAAAAATTTAATCTTATTTTATGACTTTGTAGAAGTCAGATAACGAACCCGTTATCTTAATACGTTGAGCTCATAAGTAAAGATGACATTACCACGCTCATTAAGGACTTTATCTTCTTACGTATAAGAAGTATAAAAAGAATACCGATTTCTTTATTGAATTCGATTATGGAATCGGACGAGAAAAACATGATAATCATCCGCAAAAAATGTGAAATTGAAAAATACTTCGGTACGTCATGTGTATTTTAAAGACTTTCGCAAGTACAGCAATCGAATTTACCTATAAATTTTTGGTGATTAGAATAAACATGCATATCTAGTACTGTTATTTAGCAAATACAGCAGTCAGCCACATTAAAATTCTTATAACAAAAGTTATGAATTATAAATTTAATCAATTTGAAGAATGAGAAAAAAAACGCGAACTCACATACGGGGGTAAAACTTTTTAATTATTTCTGCTTTATTAATCCTAAATCCATTGTAAAATCATTAAATTATTTTAACGGGCAAAAAACGTAATTGGGTAGAGCGTAATAAGTCAGAAAAAGTTCGGACTTCTTATATCTATTACGTTACACGTGGCTAAAAATGCACATTAATACAGAGCAGAGCATTAAATCGAGTTTGTTGCTCTAAGGTTTCAAAGTTATAATGAACTCTTGCGCGTTTTGATGAACGATTTCCGGGCGCCTTTTACGAAATCTCCGTCTCGACCAATCAAAAAGGCACTGCTTCACTTTTGCTCATTATATTTGCTCCTGAAAACAATAACTTGCTAGGCTCTCTGTACGCTTAATTTAGTACCCAATTGCTTTCTACACATACCCATATTTAATTTATTCTTTCTAAATAAGAGTATGATAATATGCTGATAGGTTTATTGACAAAAAAACAAAAAAAAACAAACCGTATAATTAAAGAAAAAACAAAATATTTATATTTTTATCTACCATTATATTCACCACCTATTTTGCAACACGTCCATAATCATTAAAACTTATTCATGCCCATTGACATTCCATTCTCTGCTATCATGCAAATCATATGCACCAAAAACCCAACCACCACACTTATACACACGGCACAAAAAACCTCAACAAATCTCGCTCTCTTTCAGCGCGCTTGAATTTGCTGCTCAATTAAATTGACTCTTATAGCACTCGCTCCGTATAGACACGCGTGACACGCTGTAGTACCACCTGTAGATCCGTCGCGGCGACAAACTGTTTCTCGCGACACCTAACACGCTCGCGCGATTTTGAAACAACCCCGTGCGCGTGCAGTTGGCAAGGGTGTCTAGCCCAATTATACCAAGCGATTTGAATCTCGAGCGAGTGAATTTATTGCCACACTAGGATGGATGTCGAAGGAGCGGGATGGATTTATCTAATTGGTTATACGTCCTCAGGGACTGTTTTAGTGGTAGTTGCGTTTGTACGTATGAGTGTTGTTCTTATCTTTATTATTTCTAGGGGATTTTCGGTTTTATTACAGGCAAGTTCGTGCAAGAAGATAAGTGTTTGTTTTGATGGTAATTTGGATAGCGGTTTTAGGTTTTATTGTTACGGCACGGCGTGGAGAATGGGGTGCCTATACCGCTGGGAATGGTAAGGAATTTAATAAGAGATGAAAAATCATTGAAAGTATTATCGTTCTATGTTGGCGAAATTATTCGGAGCAGATAACCGTTGTTTTTTGCAACTAAAGTTTAATTTTAGTCTACGAGAAATTTCCTGCTTTATCTTAAAGTAATCCCCATAATATTATAGTCCTAAGTTTATAATCTGATGTAAAGCGGAACTATTATTACCAAGTATAATATAGACATAAAGTTTCAAAACAAATTTCATTCCATAAAATCTGTGTAAACTAGAAGCGGCAATAACTGCAAAAAAGTAAATAACACTCCGACATTATGACAAGAATAACGGAAGGCATTGGCGCACCCCATAAACCGACGTACTCGGCAACAAAGTTTAAGTTTCTCTCTCGAGCGATACTAGGTATCATCCATTACCTTGCTTCCACTTACTCCGTATCTCTCTATTACCATACCACCTTACACTCGAGCCACTGAGGCTATTTTCATCAATAAAGATAACCCGAAAATCGCTACGGACTTTCTACTAATTGTAAGTACTCTTCGCGCGGAGACCATTCGCATGCCGAATCGAAGCGAAACTGCTTTTTCTCGCGTACAGTGACGATGCACATCGTTGTATTACTGCACGCTCGCACTTTCCCGTGCTTCCCGGAAAAATGCTACATATATTATATTTAGAGTTTAGCTATACCTGTCGCTGCGTGCGAGCTGACAAATAGGTCTTTAATTGCCGCTGCGCGCACATATACACTCAGGCGAACGTAGAAAAGTTGATCTCGCAGAGTCGCCCGGTGGGAAGCGCGCGAGGGAGAGAGAAAGAGAGAGAGAGCAACTGGAATGAGTTTTCTCATGTAATGCGTGTGGCACTTTGGCGAAGGAAGAAAAAATTGGCTGGACGGGAAATTGGACGGTGAAATTGAGGCTGCGCGTGCGCAGATGATGAAGATGAATTAGGCACGTCTCGCCCCCGGAGAAAAGCCGCGAGAAAGTGCACGAGAGCGGAGATTTTTGGCGTTTCAATTTGGCATAAAGATAGGAGAATTTTAATTTTTATGGTTGAATGGTGCTGCTCTATGGTATATCGGGTACATGATTGATTCGTAATTCTATTTCAAAGGTATATCCTTAAAAGGTCGACGATTTCGCTTTCAGGAAATGAAACAGATTGCTAATATTGAGATGACTGCTTTGAAATATGAACATCCATGTATGGACTACATTGTAATAAACTGTAATTTGATTGCAATTTCTTGGCTTTCACGGGCTATCTAGCTCTGTATATGTTACGTGTTGCGTTAGTTTCGTTTATCAATGCGCGTAATTCTGTTTGTCGAGACGTCTTTATTATTTACACCTTTCCGCATCTAAAACTTTTACGTATTAGAATAACGAATTCTTTTCAGAAACAGACAACAGTTATATCTATCTTCAGATCCAACCGATATACTCAAACCCCAAGGTTCCCAACATCTTCTCCCATAAAATGCATCGCGTAAAGACAAAACGTACGCAAAAAAAAATTCCCATCACATTGTAAACCAGCCATCAAACACTTTCATAAAATGCAGCTTTCTCCGGCAATTCCCCCGAAACCATCATAATATCGTCTCTCCCCCCGCGTACTCGCGGAAGTCGCGGCTCTAAATAAAGCCGTAAAGCCGTGATCGGGAAGACTCAGTAGCGACCAGTCGGTATATATGCAGAGCGACAAAAAAGGCGGTAAACGTGCGGTGTAGCAGTCCGCGGCTTGCCTTCCTTGGCTAATGACTCTCCTCCTCGTGGACGATTTATCTAATGAACGATGTAACGCGCGTTAACCGAACGCGTGAGTCGATTGACCAAGCGCGAGGATTAGAATCGCCGATTTGCGGAAGGAAGGGAGCAGTTTGATATGCGGAATTTTGAAGGAATCATGAAGAATTGCGCCAAGGAAGTGTAACGCATGGATTAACATGCGGCGTAATAAAATTTATAACTAAGAATGAGCGATGTATAGTCGTAATATAATGAGCCGAAATTAGCACAGGAATGACACTAAAATCCGCCATCATAATCTCATATTTATTGCATGTCGCGACGGAGGGGCTATCAGTTTTATAGAACGACACTAAACTCGTGGTATAAAACTTATACGACTTGATAAATTACCCTCGTATGCGCATCTAGCGCTGAAATAACATCACGACGGTCTCTGGCCCCCAGCGCAAGAGGTTTATCCTTTCGCTTTGCGGAAGGAACTTATAGACGCGCGAATAACGCGTTGCTTTCTCGTTTATCGCATAACGCGCACGCGCGCAAACCGGACGGCATAGAGAGCGAATGAATAGGCGGGCATGAGGAATAATGACACTACGCGTGTCGGCGCGAAGTATACATCGCGATGTACACGATAATTAGTGGGGTATTCGTGCGTGGAAGTCGTTAGAAGTAGAAGGTTTTTTGGAGTAAGAATAATGTGCGAGCTGGTGTTTTGAATGGGCGCTGTGATGAGAGTGGTGATGATGTATTGGTTGATGAGATTTTCATGGGTTTTGTGGGTAGGAAGAGAAACGGAGGATTAGTTTTTTACAGAAGAATTAGAATTGATGGGTGAGTTGTGTTACAGGGATAAAATTTATTTTCCGATAAAGATAGCAATATATGTTACTGTACCTATACCAAGAGTTTTTACACATGCAAATTTATTTTGATTTTTCGATTATCTTGTTACATTAAAATTCTGTTATATCAAGCTTATATCAAATATTACATACATATAAACACGCTCTCCGTTACCAAAATTATTATACAAACATCAATTCTCCTCAAACATATACAACCTGAAACCCAAGAAAAACATTTTCATTCCCCACTTTTACTATAATCCACCACGAGAAAACCGCAAAATTACTCAATCCCTCGAAAAAAGAAAACCGCGGTACTCTGAAAAAAAAAGAAACTCTCGTTTTCTCTCTCTCTTTCTGCGGCAGATCGCACGTCAGCGTTCTCGTAACACGCATCACACCAGCTGTGCTCACTCGCTGCATTTCTCTTGCGTGCCACGCAACTACTCTCTGCACGTTAAACCAGTGTTATAAAGTATACACTTGAACAACGCCGCTCGGTGCTCCGGGAGAAAGAAAAGAAAGAGCTTTTCCCTAAGTAATCGTCGTCATCTCGCGGAAGGAACAAAACGCGCGCCGTTGCGCAATTCAAGCGCGTGAGTTCCGCCCGCCGCAAAGTTTTTCCTAGTTTGATAGGTGCGGGAGATAGAATTCATTTTTTTTGTTTATCGGTATAGTTATGCCTACGTTGGAAAGGACGGTCGTTGGTGACGATCTTCGTGTAAAAAAAAGTCTGGGCGAAGTCTTGCAGAAGTCTGGCCAAAGGCTCGCTTGTCGGACGATTCCAGACTATTTGTCAGACTTTTTATTTTTCCTATTAAAAGTCTTGGAAAAAATGCCCAGATTAATTAACAAAAGTGACTTGACTAAACAAATAATATTATTCATAATTTTATAATAAACAATAATTGAGCATTACAGTTTCGTTACCAATAAGGCAATAACTGCATCATGTCTTTTTCAGTCATCAGGGAATTGGTCTGTATTGGTGTGGATACGGCGATCACGCGGCGAGCCAGCGCAGGCACAACAACGTGCAGGACCGCCTGGTCAGGGCGGCATAAAACTGACTGGGTACTATCTCGGTCAACCGGACCGTCAAGAGAGCCCATGGTGAAGCTGCGTTCCTTCGTCCGGACATTGTTGTTCGCGATCAAAGCAATAAGACCAGCAAGATCATCGTGTGACCATTCCCTTCGAAAATCGTTGGAAAAAATTACGATTTTAAAAGAGGGCCAAAACAATTTTAACCTAAAGTATCTCTGAAATTCATAAACGAATTCTTTTATTACCATAAGAATTAACTCATACAATAAATAATATACAAACTCTACAAAATTTCAAAGAAATTAAAACAATTTTACTCTATAGTTATTGTGCAACAAAAAAAGTCATTTTCAGAAATATCATAATTTTAAATATCCAATATCTCAAAAAGTAACCATATAATCTTGATCAAATTTTACACAGATATTGCCTATATTGCAAACAAAATAGTCTATGAATTTCAAGCTTATCCATGGAGTCGTTAGAAATTACGATTATCAACAATTTGTATAAATAAGCATGCATTAAAATAGGATTAAACCATTTTATTCTAATGTAAAACCGATCTTTTTATACAAGTTTTTGAAAATTTTACTGAAATAGCAGAATAAGAAGCGAGATTTTCACCAGGAAAAACTTTTTTGTATGTTTTGTCAGACGCACGCTATCTTTACCTCTCAGATTCCAGAATGCGCATTATAATAGCCTAATCGGCACTTCCTAGCATGCACAACAACGTCTTACTCACCCATAATCCCAGCAAAAACCAACTGAACATTTCATTTCCTCGGCCTAGCCAATCCCCCGCATATTTTCTCCAAGCCCCATCATTACTCCCGCCGATAAATTAGAGCCTCCCGTCAATCGACAAACAAAAAGCCTCGACTTTCCTCCTCTCGCTTAGAATATGCTAATGCCTCTCGTATATATAACCGGACGCGGCGTTTTGTTTCGCGCGCTCGCTCTCTCTCGGAAAATTCGAGGTGAGATGCTCGCTTGCGCAAGCCTGGCCGCGAGTTCGTCGGCACCAAAAGACGAGGAAAATATGCGGGTCAAGTCTGTGAAAGCCGAGAGTCACGGCCAATAACTCAAAGATGCGCGCGCGCGCGTGCGGGACTTTCGCCCTCTCACGCGCGCGCGAATTTGAAAAGGAGAAGGTTGCGGCATTAGCGCGCTGATGAGGTACTTTCTTCGGCTACGACGCGCAGCGCGTTTCCGCGTGCCGGATGGAATTGAGATGTAATTGTGTGTGCGCGCAGACGAGGAAAAAGTGGTTGGGGAATGATTGATTTGGCCGGTTGGTTGTTGATGAGGCGAGCTACGGGTCAATGGTTTCTTCGACCTTCTTGAAAGTGAGTTTTTGTGTGGGATGGTACAATGGTAATTTCACTTTCTGTGATGTGAATAAGTCTAATAGCGCGCTTTGTGAATTACGTTTGCTGGAGTTTGGAACCTATCTATAATGTATATACATTCTTCATCGCATACACGCGTTATTAACTTGCACTTAAAGCATTTTATATACGCATCAATAAACAAAAACCATATATTTTGCAACTCCAACAATAGCCGCATAACAATAATTCCTCGATATCACAGTGATTCCAGAAACAATTACCGATCCCAGACCCGGGCCCCGCGATACGATCTCATACCCACGTCATAATGGAATATTGAACCAGCAAAAATGGCCGATTTATCGGCTGAAATCGGAGGCGCAAACGTGTATTTCTGGTCTCAGCCCCCCTAATCACCGTCGCGATACAAATCACACAGCCCCGTGCACACATTCACGATGTTTTGCGTATACAGCAGTTATGCATACTCGGATATGGCGATTACACGCTAGTCTGAGCGCCCAATAGACAGGTGTATATCCCGACGCTGTCGCTTGCACGCGCGTTGGTCAAAATATACGAGCGCCGAGAGAAAGAGGAAAATGAAAGTGCGAGGGTTGGTGAGGAAAGCGCGCTAGGTATAATGCGGTTAGCTTTTTCTGTGAAACTGCGGTGAAAATTGGTGAACGTGGCGTTTGTTTGCAGCGAGAAGTTTCAATTGCGACCTTCAACTTTCGAGAATGCGCGCGAAGTGCGTAAGCGTTCCTGTGCGCATGCGTAATAAGTTATACACGCTCTATTAAAATTTCTAGAATTTGTTCTAGCATGCTTTTCGTGCTCTTTTTTATGCGCATCTTTAATAAGTAAGTTGGCGCATGCGTTATTTACTGCTTTTTACGTAATATACATATAGGCATGAAAATGAAGGTAGCATCATACGGGAGTTATTACTCATTAAACATGCGAATAAAACACGTGTATTTATGCATTCACATGATGCCAACGTGTAATTTGGTTTCACAAAATTTACGATTTTTATGGCACCGTTATGATATATTGTCAAACCGCTAATTACAGGGATCCTTACGGCAATTTGTTGTCATAATATTTGTAATATTTCATTATTGCCATAAGTCGATAAATTTTGCGATCTTTCCCAATATTTTCCGTCACATGTAAATATCTTACTATTCAATCATTAAAAAACTATAACTTTTCTGTCCAACGTCTGAATAACCAATTTTGTACCTCCTTCCTGCTCACCTACTAGATGTAAATTTTCCTTTCTTCTGCATTAAGTCATCAACGTTTGGATTCGCCACAACCCGCAACAAACCCCACATACCCGACCTAACCATGAAAAAAGTCTTCTCCCAACCACACCGCGATCACATCCAGAACACCAGACGCATTCATTCACCTTCTCCCCACATCCTCCGCTCTCTTTATATACACTCTGGCTCGCTCGGTCTTTCACTCGTGCGAGAATCGCATGAGACTACACGGCCGCGCCCGCACGTGCTCGCGCGGTACAATGCACCTAACCCACATATAGAGCCCTTCACTGCAGCGCCGTGTGGGCCGCAGCCGCGTCGATCGCCTTCACGTGTCACACGTGCTGCCCGCCGCACGTGGGACGCAGCGGTCGGCTGATACACGCGGTTGCGGTGTGTGTATGCGCTGTGGTCTTAATTAAGAGGTGAATTCCTCCGTGAGGTTTATCCTGGGGCAGAGGAATTGGAGTGGTATGAGCGGATGCAGGATGCCGATTAGTTGTGCGGTTTGGGGAGGTGAGGTCGGGATTGAGAAGTTGAGTGGTGCGCGGGGATATTCGAGACGATGGGTTGTGGTAGTTTTTGAAGCAATAATTATCGGACTACGATGTGTAAGATGTGATGTATACTTTGAATAGGAATTGGAGGGTGATGATGAAAATAGTTGAGAAAGTCCTTGCCGGTATCAGCACAGTGGTTATTATTTACGTCGATGACAAATAAATAAACTTTCACATTCACACGTTATCACTATAATGATATCATACTTCTCTATTAAGTTTCAGTCTACACACTTTGATAACAGCTGTACTTACATTTCTTCCATATAGAACTAAACAAATCAAGAGTATCTGGCCTATAATTTTAGATAATACAGCAACTTTCTCAATAACAAAATATATATAACTGTTGAAAATCGTCACTTTCTTGTTATCAATTAATTTGATTTTATCGTCAACTCCTTTTCTATTTTCTCACCGATCACTTACAATCACCGACTACAAAAACACAATCTACAGCCATTCCCATTTAAAGTTTCTAAATTCCACCCAACCTTTCGAGCCAGCAATTTTATAATCACACACTTTTCCGCGTAAACTCATTCTAAATCAAATCTTTTGCGAAACCAAAACTCCGAAAACGCTCGCCAAAAAAAAGCACCCCAGCGACGCCCCGTTAATTCTCCACTTCACATCCACATCTACACACCTCGGCCGATCCATGAATCACTCGCTCCACATGCGGCGCCTCGAGTGAAATCCGATATATACACATGCATACCGCCCGCGGTCGCGATTTCCGAAACGCATTCAGCACGCGAAAAAACGGCGAGAATTTATGAGGGCGCCGATTTTTCCTCGTGTGCTCGGTGCACCTGCTGCTGGCTTTTTAACGGTTCGGTTGTCGTATAGGAGAGGAAAAGCGGCGAGTTTGTATGTGACCCTTGTTTTTGCAAGCGGAGCTGTGTGTGGGTTTTGCGCGAGAACTGAGAGCCGGCGTGATGAATTAGCTGGACATTGTGAGCGTAATTCAAGGCGCGTGACTCGTGCGGATACTGGAGCTCGAAGACGGGGAGAGGTAAGGTTTTTGTTGTTTCGTTGGACTATTATTTTTCTAATCGTGTTATACGGAAAAATTAATTTGTTATAAAATAGTTTGGGCTGATTAATTTTTTTTTGTTGATTTTGTATAATTATCTTATCGTATGTGCATGTAAATCGGGCATATAATGAATTTATTCGAGCAACTTTTCAGGAGGTAACGTGTGACATATCGTTTTTTTTTTAATGCCAACACACTTGCATGCATGATAGGCTACTTAAGGGAATAGTTAATTCATAATACTAATGCTACTTAGATAAATAAATAGAAATCGTTGCAGCTTATCTTGTTATTCATGCATTGATGAATTTCTGATTTTACCATGCTTGATTAGATTAATACAATGTTAATTAGAATAATTAATCTGGCTCATTCCAAATTCGTTCGCACATTAACATTTTATTGCTTCGTATCATAGACAACATCGCGAAAATTTAATGCAATTTACACGGGAATTCGAATAACTCTCGCGGTCCTTCGGTAAAAAAACATTGTTTTGCAAGCGAACAGGACCGAGAATTCGAAATAAATCGCCCGCACGGCTGGCGTAAATGTGGAACCGGACCACCTATATATTCGTTTTCTTATTTTCACCGCGCGCGCTGTGTTAACGATTTGCCTATTAACGCTTTGTCAATATAGTCGCGGCGCGGAAAGTCACGAGCTTTCTTTTTGCGTTTACACACTTACCGCCTCTGTGTGTCCCCATAAAGTAATTTTAATTGAATTTTATAGGCGCGCAAAGGCGAATAGTTTCGTGTGCGAGAAATTTATTTGTTTAATTGCATCAGCACATGCGAGGCGTTTCTTTGACGCTAAGGAGGAAATTTTTCGGCGCTGCTGGAAAAACAGATTATGTAAGTAACGGTATAATAAAGGTACTTAATTCTAAGGAAAATCGTTTTCGTTAACTTATAGTGCGGTGGATTATATCGACTGACTTTCGTTGCACCTTATTCTTAATTATATTTAGGTTTTTACGTAGAGCAATGATTTATTCGTTATTACTTTGTAAATAAAATCGTTGGAAAGCCACACATTATCGAATTTTTTTGTTCCATTTAGATACTGGTCAAGTATAAATCTGTGTAACAGATAATTTAGATTAAGTTTCTTGAGATAAATTCTCGCTGAATTTATGTAGTTTTGTTTCACAGCGCGCGTGCTATCCAAGCGCAAGAACAAAGATTAAATTACACGGAAAATTTATTATTTATTAAATTATAAACTCACGTTGAAAATCATTATTAAAACATATATAACGCTATTTTTTCCGTTTAGATTGAATTCTCGTTTCAATTTTCTGCGCGCACACGCTATAGTCGTTACAAATCACATTATCGCGTTTATCTCGACTATACAAGGATAACCTGACATTAATGTTTGTTAATATATATTTATGTTAAAAGGATATTTTCTTAATCCTTCAAAAAGTCAGCAAACTCTTAAAATATGAATTCTAAGCATCAGAAGAGTTCTCTCACGCTGATATATTTACTAACCATCAGCAAACTAATTATATTATAAGTCTAATAATCACTGCATCACTCCCTTCAGAAATTCACACATTTTTCCCAACTTGTAAGGAAAACGCACTATCCCGATGAATCTCGCGAGCGCGCAAGCCTTCATTGTGTTGCGCGAATGCACGCAACTGAGAGAGCTCGAAACACACGACTATAACGCATTTATCTCGCAGCTGATCTATTGTCTCTATGCAGTGCGCATGCGCGCGTGTGCACGCTCTTTCCTCCGCTATGCGTTGTTCTTCATCCATTTGTCACGTAAATTCAGGGGAATTTTAGGCTTCGGTGAGCGGATAAATTATAGAGCGCAGCCGGGATCCGCGTTCTCTCACGTGCCTTTGCTCGGTTGGGAGGGGCAAGAGGAGGTGATATTACGTGCGTGACGCGCGTGAGTAAATTCCAATTAATGAAACTTTAGAAACGCCGGGATTGTGTTCTCACAGACGTCGAGTTATCATACCACGTGGTTAAGTAAACATTAACATCGATGGTGATTTTAGGTTTATAAGGTGGTTATTCGGATAGTAAATATCGGTACCCATTTTTAATAAAATAACTGTAATTCAAAACCATTTTGATGGTGCTCTTAACTAGAATATAGAGTGCAGTAAATTTATACCTGCAGATATAATAAAAGACGGTATTTTGTTTGCCTTACTTACAAAATACAAGAAACGCGGTCCAGAGCATCTCATCTCTTACCTGAAAAAAGAAAAAAAAACAAAAATTATTACATGATCGAACCATCACAACACTGCCTCAACAACAAATTAACAAAAAATTCCAGACCCATAACAATAATCCCACACTCATCGGCAAGTCATGCCCACACTTCCCATAAATCACTGCCTGCCGGACAAATCGCCCGTTCTCTCATAAAGAAAAGCACTCTCACCGACACGCGTGTGCGCATAAACAGTCGGCGCACGTGGTCGTCCGCACAGATACTTATACCTGCAGCTCATCCCTCTATATCTCTTGCGAAAAAGCGCGGCTGGCGCGTGCTGGTCCGCGGAGAATCGCGGTTAGCCGCGAGATATTGGCCAATCGCGGCGGCTCGTGCCTCGAATCGAATCGCGCGCGCATGCGCTCACACAATGGGGAATTGCGGCGCGCGTGCGGCTTTTTGTGCACGGAGTAATGTGGCTGCGGGATTCTTTCGAGAGTTCGCGTGCGCAGGGGAATGGAATTCGAGAAGGGGGGTATATTGTGCACATGGAAATAATATTGGTATGCGCACGGAGGTCTCGCGTGGATGTCAGTTGGCTTCTTTTGGTGGCGTATCGAATGAGCGTGGAAGGCATTTGTAGGTATATGTATAATGGATGTTTTTGATGATTCTTTGGTGTTTGAATTTATTTATGCAGGATCGTACGTGAATTTATAGGTGCGGTATTAGTTCGAGGCGCGAATTCAAAGTAGTTGACTGAAAAAGTAAATGAATGTTTCCAGAATATTAGTATATTCTTTCTCAAATGTGATCAAGTAATAGAAGAGTAGAAAAAGCTATAATACTTTTTTGTTCATGATTAACAAGTGCTTTCGTTCACTTATTCAACGAATACGGTAAGGCCATTAATCAATTCTCATCTCCAAAAGACCAATGTAAAAAATCCTCCACTTTTAAAATAACAAAAAATGTAAAAAAATTCCGATCTAAAAACCACAATCTCAACGCTACCGTACCCCATACCATGTCGCAGTACCTCAGAACCTCCTATCACACCCATAACTCTCACTCCCATCATCCTCGAACTCCCTGTATATACACTCCGTACTCCTTGAGAGAACGTATATCTGTCTCCTTCAGCTCTATAAAAGAAAACCGCGCTCGCGCGTGCGCATATACTTCATAAATCCTCGGCGGCGATTTTTACCTCTATCTAGCCGCTCGCTCGCGCGAGTCACGAGCAGCACAATGCTCTCTCGCGCGGGTGTGCATTGCATCGAGCGCACGCGCGCCGCATTCCAGGGGCTCGACCGCTTCTCAAGGTTCGAGCAGCAGCAGCAACGCGCGGTTTATCGCCGACGGCGCGGGAGGCGGTTCGCGGTGGGCGCGAGCGAGGATTGTGCTCGCACCTATAGGTGAGGATGAGGTGATGGGAAAGGTTGAAGGGGGTCGGGTATGAATTTTCATGTGAGAAAGTGATGGGAGAGCGAGAGAGGTGGGAATGAATTTCGTTATTTTAAACTGGTGATGGGTATTTTTGACGTGTTGAGAAGAAAGGATTAGGTTTTTCCATGTTTAGGTTGATCAATTAAATTAATTGATCGTTTGCGACTTGTAGAGAAACAATAAACGATAGTTTCGTTTATTTCGTTGAGAATATCAATGAAAATATTTCATGGGGCTGTCTTTGAAATGTACTTATAAAAATTTTAGTTACTACGATGGTATTTCAATTTTCATTTATCACCGAAGAACTATAAATGTTTGAAATTTCTAAAATAAATGAATCCAATAACTATTTTCCTATATGAAGATCGAACTACCTAAAAAGCTTCTCTTCACTAACCGAACAAAAGAAGATTCTTATCGGCAACCATCCGAACGATTTTCAAATTTTTAATCAAATCGAAGTAATAAACCACACTTGAATAAGGTACTTTTCAACAAAGCTACATTAGCTCAACAACATTTCCTAATAAGCCTCGAATACAAGCCGCCACGTTGCCATCCTCATAGCTTAAGCACTCAATCAAGCCCTCGCCTAATTCAAACGTCACCAAAATACCTCCATAAACGCCGCTTCGCGCCCGCAGCCGCGTAATTTAATACCTCTAACCGAACGTTCTCACAGTCGCCTCCGCACACGTGTGCAAGCGCAGACTCTTCGCCGCCCGGCTATTATAAATTTCGCTCGCTCCTCGCGATCTCAGCGGCTGATAGCGTTATTCGTTCGTTTTGGAAAAGTATCTCTCTCCGTCTGCTTCTCTCGATTTATCGTAATATTGTGCCGCGGTGAGTTGGGAAACGGCGGAAAAGGATTATGTGTACGCGTTAGGCAACTGGCGCGCTATACACACGTGAAACGGTCTATATTTTTATTTCGCGCGTTTCCAGATTCCTGCGTGATATATCGCTCGGGATTCCGAGGTATATTTGTCATATACAGTTAGTCGAGAGAAAGGTGAGATTTCCACGTGTTATCTTAATGCTCGGCGCTGATAAAAGTGCTGAACCATTTTGTTTGTTTTGCTAGGTCGAATAGGGACTCTGTTTTGTCGGTCAGTGCGCGAGTTTATTGCGGTTCGAGGTCGCGAGACGGTGTGTTTGTATATGCGGCACGTACAAGCGTGGAGAAAGACAATTTAGGTGCGCGCAGATTGTGTTATCAATCGGCGATAAAGCGATCGGACGCAGAAAGGGATAATATCTTACTGTTGCTGTTGTGGTGGCGGCGAGGTACAGAGTCGATAAATTGAATATCGAAGGTGCGTGGTAACTAACGATTGCTGGCAAGAAATTTATGTTATTTCTGTTATTTAATGGAAAAGCTGGGTTCTCTATGGCTGAAAAAGATATCACGGTGGCAATGATAGAATTCTACGTTTTATTGACTGGATTGGTTTCTTTGAGGTTTATGGATTCAATTATGTTTAATTAATTGATCAATCAAGCGATAAGCCGTGGAATGGTAGTAAATTGAGACAGATATATAGTCGAAGCGAGTATGTAAAAAAGGTAATTAAAATAAATAAAAATAAATAAAAAATATACAGATAATAATAAACTCTCTGAAACTCCATGGATATTTTACATTCATAAATACTGCGACCATAAATATATTTTTATAAACTTTTATCATTAACATACATCGAACTCCAATCAACAAATCTCTCACACGAAATTACTTAATTCGACGAAATCGACAACCCGAACTCCCAATCTCCTTCCGCGTCCATAAAAACGATTGTTCTCTCTCTCTCCGGGTCTCTCCATTAAGACACCACAATCCGCTGCGGCGAGATTTACGAGTATACCTGCCGCATAGACACCGACTCTCGGACGCGATCTAGAGCATATATATTCATGGGGTGTATAGCCAGTAGCTCCCGCGGGTCATTTGCGAGTCGTTAAATTACGGGCGCAAAGCGAACCTTCCGCGTTCGAGCGTGACGCGACGATTTTACGGCTGGCGCGCGGAAAAATGTCGCAAGCACGGCTGTGTTCGGAGTTTTCCGAAGGGGGCGAGTGGTTTATATTCGGGAATTATAAAGCGGCGAGAGATAAGCGGGCGAGTACGAAACGGTTCGGAGTGAGAGAAGAGAATGAACGGGCTGGCTGTTTATTATACATGCAAAAATGGGCGAGAGTAATGTATGGACTGCGCGAATTAATTCGACTTGATAAATTTATTATTCTACAGTTGCTGTGTGTAGGTATGGGTGTGCAGTAGGCCGAATTATCTCGATTACCAGATTCGTATGCATTATTATGTTACATAAGGTGCGTGAAATGTATTAAAAGCGATTATGATTTTTAACAGGTTAACTATATACTTGTTCGGGGGTTCATTCGACTGTCTTTCTTGAGCCTATATATGAGAAAATAAAAAATTCTACGTTTTAATGGTGTTAATTAATTTAATAAAATTAGGTAGATAACATTTGAACGGATAAATATTTCACCTGTACATTTTTAAATATTGATCAATATTAACATAATTAAAAGATTTTTTGTGCATGAATAAATTTGAGCCAAAATAAAAAAGGTCAGGAATCTTTTCATCAAAGTTTATTACGCGACTATGCTAGTTTCACAATGAAAACAAGCGGTACGCCGATACAATAGATACACAAGATGAATCGCGGATAAAACCGCGTCTGTTCGACATCACGTGAAGTGCGAACGGATCTCGTGATACAAAGGCAATAGTAGCGGTGCTGCGAAACGGAGGCAAGGTCAGTCGTTCCGTTGTTGCTGTTACGCTGAGAAACGTAAGGATATTGCGATCGACAATATGAAGGGCTTACATCCTGTTTTGCATTGATACACAATGTTTTTGTATTTAGAAAAGTTCTGGCGATCGTATAAGTACAATCTAAATAAATTTCATTTGACAGGATTGGGTATAAGGATAAATCGTACAGAAGCTTCTGAAAGTGTTAAAGAATGAGAATGGTGAAATGTGTTTTATTTATCGAGTATTAATAAATTTTTATTTATTCAACAGTAAGATAATAAAACAATATATAATTAACATCATTTACAGGTATTCTATTATATACATTGTAGTACTTTTACAATGTATACCCGTCCCACAACAACCGTAAATCATCACATTGTTATTTACGATCCTTGTAACATAATTTATGCATAACAATTCCACTCATCACATAGAAAAACCTCCACCCACAACGAATTAAATACCTTTCCCCTAAAATCTCGCTACTTCTAAGTAACCAACCAACTGAAAATCAGCTCCCTCAAGCCCCCAAATCCCAACATAAGCATTGTGATTCCAACGCGCATTAATAAAGTCGCCGGCCGATCTGCGTCGGCTCTCGTTAGCCATACCGCCGGATTTAATTACTCGGTCGGTCCGGTACAGCGACGACGTCGGCGTAAATCACACGCGCGGCGAGAGAGCGGGAGAAAAAGCTGCCGGACACAAAGCGCGCACGCGGCGGAGCTAATTGCCGCAAAAGCGCGCGCGCGCCCACGTGCACGTATTGGAGCTGACGTCGGGTAATAAGTGCAGTCGGCGAAATGAGAATGGGAGCGTATATAGTGGAAGAATGCGTTCGGGGCTGGGCGACGATTTGAGAATGGGTAGGAATGCAGCGGTAAGTGGCCGCGGTTTTCGGCTGTGCGGGGGGGACCGTTGAGTAACCGGTAATGGATCTTATTAGTAGTGTCTATGTAGGGTTTGGTACTTTTCGTTGGCGATATTATTTATTGGATGGGTTATATTTTTTGTTGGAGTGATGTATAGTGGAAAAAGGATTGTGCAAGAATCGAAGTGAGAATAGAAAGTGTAGATTTACAATAGAAAATGTTTTTTTTTTCATTAACGTTAACGGACTAAACGTTATTTATTGCGTATGTGTTATTTATTACAAAACGCAATAAACAAACTGACAAAACTATACTGTATAACACTACACGTAGGACGCAAACAAAATGTCTCACGCGACCAATTAGAACGTGCAGCGGACAACTATGATCGCTTTATCATATAGGCCAGTTCGAGCTCTGCGACAATATCACCGATAAATTTACCTCTACTCTCCCTTCCTATACGAAAAATTCCCGACGCGCGACACAAAAGACTTATGATTTAGTAGGTATCGCTCGCGTAATTGCCACGCACATATACGATGGCACGCGAAGTGACAATCTTTTTAACGAACTGCGCGGACTAGCTATCAATTCCGCCGCTATTGACATTCGCACGCGAATTTTTGCTATAATATGGTCAGGTACCAGATACGTTGGATGGTTTACGACCTGGAGTTTAGCAATGCACGCGCGATGGATGTTATTAGTCGTAAACGTTATGATTACGCTTGACGATCTGCTAAGTGAATGTTGACGTCCGAGCGTCGAAATTACGCGTGGAGGTACACGTGCGCGCTCGCAGGCGGGTTTTGAGTAATTAGCAGTATGGCTATGACGGTATAAAAAAGTTATTCTGCATTCATGGGGGGTAATTGTCGTTAATGAAAATAATAATATGCTTCTAATTAGATGAAACTTAATTACATGAAATTATTATACGCCGATCATATTGTGATTTTACATGATTGATAAAGTGCGCTTTGTGCGACCAATTTTCTGGTAAGTAATTGTATGGCGGGGGACTCGATTACCTTAATTTTACGAATTTTACTGTTCGATAAATTATATTCTTGTAATATTTATCAAGATAATAAATTATTTTAATTTATCGGTCTTCAAAGTATATAACTACAAAATATACATATTGCCAATTCCGATTCTTACGAAAATTTTATCACCGGATCAATATAAATCAGAATATATATTCTACCGTCAATCTTTATTAACGCGATCTCGGGGATACTTGAGGCGCTTTCTGGCATTTTCGCGTGAATAATTACACAATATCTATATAGCCTGATCCGAATATCCGGCTCTTGTATATCACTCTCCATCGCTCGAAATTTACACTCCACTCGTCATACCTGTTCGACGGAGCGATTTTCACGTGGTATCCCGATATATACCAATTATTCTATAAATTAGACTTTGCCAACCTTTGGCATCCCGCGCTATACACGTGCGCGTACAACCTTGCCTGATTGAACTTCCTGTTATTCACCTGCGCAAAGTGTCGATCGGGACAATTTTCGAATTAAGTAATTGCACGGTTAGGGGCCGGGCGCACGTGACCGGCTGACAATTTCACAACAAACAAACGTACACGCACTAGCCCGTATGTACGTGAATACTGATAAGTATAGTACATAGGTATATGTGCATGCATACAGGTTCGAAAACTGATTTACATTTATACGTATAAGGGCACACTCACGTATGCGCTAACTCCGTACATCTATGGATTCAAAACATACACCCACACGCACACCCAGAAGCAGATATGCACGTACCAATACGCACACAGAGAATGCTTAGAACCTGGAGCAACACTCGCAGTGGGCGACTCGAATTATTCGCGTGGCTCTGGCATATCGGCCGACCGGATCGTACCAACTCGAGCAGCGCGCTGATTGCAGGACTCCGGCGGTCAGGTGCACATAATACGCGCTCACGCGAGCCGCGCTTTTTCCCTTACACATATATATTATACTCGTACGCATGCACGTGTAATGCGTACGTATGCTACATGGGATTAGGCGCTACAGGTCGCTTGTAATCAGCAAGATCAAGGGAATCTGGTTTGCTCTCCGTTTTCATTAAAACATGCTGTTGTTGTCGTCGTAGTTATTTTTTGGCGAACGGTGTACGAGATAATTTCGCGAACGACGCGGAATATATATGGGTGGGAGACGTAATTACGGTGACCGCCGCGCGGCGATTGTGTGATAATGATGATTTAGGGCGAGCCCGAGCGGAGATTGCGATCGCAATTATATTTCGCTAAGTGCGAGCGTGAATTAGGTGTTTAGGGGATTCTTGGGCGAGGTGAGTGTCGGAATGCCTTATGAACATGGTTACGGTAGGGTTTTGTGATTTATTGAGGGACGCAATGTATCGATAAAAATGTGGGATAATTTCAATTTTCTTTTAAGATTTTCTCTTTGATCGTTCATTTTTCTTCAAATGTATTATGTTCTACTTCCAAATTTCTATATATATTTCGCTTAAAAATTATGATTAGTTATATATATTTTATCAAAAAACAATCTATCTGAAACAAAATATATATATAAAAATCACTTCATACTTATTACTTTATCAATATAATAGATCGCACTAATCTCTCAAAACCATCATTAACTTAATACACACAACCTCAATTACGAAACCTCAGACTATATCCTATACAAGTATTCCTTCTTCAAAATGTAAACCATTGCGTCACACAATATTTTTAATCCACGGGAACGCTCGCTTGCAGATCCACGCGAAACGCGATCGCCGGATGCACGTAGGGACGACTGCACGCGAGCGACTTTATCTCTCTCGGGCGCTCCTTCGCGACCCACGAAGCATCCGTCGATCTTATCGTGGCGGCGTATATAATATACGAGAGGCGCGTAATTAGAGGCGATCGGGGCAGCCGATGCGCGGCAGCAGCAGCTTTGTAATTTTCGTTACACCATTTGTATTATTGAGAAACGCGATTATTGCAGGCAGATAGGAAGTAATGGATGGTTATGGAGTCTTTAGCGGAGACGGTTGTTGGCTGGGCGCTTCGGCATGTGATAAGGTGGAAAAATGTTTTTTAATACAAAAAAAGTAACGAGGGAGTAGGAAATTTTTTTTTTTTAACGTAAAAAGTCAAATAAAATAGAAGGGGAAGAAATTGTTAAAGTATAGATAGAGTTTTTAAAAATGTCGATTATGTTGTTTTGTCCTTTGCCTGTATCTTACTATACAGTTTGACCTTTTCATTCACATGTTTATTTAAAAAAAAAAAACTTACTAATCGCCTTGTTTCTGTGTTTCCGCATGTATTTCAAAACAGACATCGGTTCCCATCGTTATATATCTTTCGAAAAAAGTCCCTCTTTATACCCCTAATCATCGAATTATAATCCTATACGCACAGCACTCTCGCATATACACGAGCCCCGCCGAAACAGCGCCCACTTTCCTACGCACACCACCGTCAATCCAACGAAAATTGCACAAACACGCGTATAGTCTACCTCGGCGCACACGCGTATAATAAAACAATTTCGCAAGCGGTCAGCGCGCACACCGCCCAGCCATTTTCAAATATATATCCCACTGTGTATTATACACACTGCGCGGCGAGTTGCCCAAGACAATAAAACTCCTGGCTAACGAAAAAAGCCGAGCGCGCGTAACCACACGCTCTAGCCGCGCTGGCGAACCTAAAATTCCGAATATCCTTGCCTATGCACCGAGCAGCACGCAATTATGTATAGGTAAAAAGGGACCGATGCGCGCGAGGAATTTGCGCAGTGCAAAAATCCTCGCGACAACGGTAGAAGAAGAGAAAAAAAAAAGGAAAACAAAGAGTCGGCGTGGAAAAAATAGGTGTAACTAGCGCGGAGGGAGGGCGAGAAAAAAGGCGCGCGAAAGGTGTGTGTGTGCGCGCATGTGCGTGTGGAGTTAGTGCGAGCAGCATTGTGCAAGGCCGGGCGGCGCGCACGCCCCGCGATTATGCTAATTTAATTGGGCGGTTTTGAAACGGTGGCAAGTCGACTGGAGTCTACAACGTAGCTCTGTTGTCGTTGCAGTGTATAGCAGTGGCTCTTGCTGGCGAGTCGGAACCACGGGACCGAGACGTGCGCGGGTAGCGAAGAAGGTAGGTAGGTATGTGTGAAATCCGAACTTGACATGGTTTTTACTCGGTTCAGTTTTCGTGTGGTTTTTCAAATATTTTGTGGATGAGATGATGGTACCTGCAGTGTGAGGTTATATAAGAAGTTCACCTTTGAATAATATAACTTTGACCCATATTGAATGCGGGAATGGATTTTCTAGGTGAGAACCAGTTCGAGTTTATGGGTGCAGAGATTACTGACAGGTCGTTCAAAGATAAAAGGACAATCATATTTAATGAGAAACCAAATGAGGCGAAATTTTATTTCTAGCTCTGAGCAGAACTGCAAAAGTAAGGTCGACGACCGTTATTCTTACGTAATTTTTATACTCGTACATATACTTAAGTAGATAATGGTGGCATTAGGTCAGACGCATACAGCAAAACACTTCTATAGTCATTGTAATTTACATAAGCAAATTTGAGGCTTTCATCTATTATCCAACCCTTTAAAAAGGATTACATCAATAGTTACTCACTACAATGAAAGTATCAATGTATCGTAATATCATGTTCTCTTGTACACTCATTGAAAATGATACTTTTGAATTGGCATCGGAGAGAACAATCGGATAGAATTCTGCAACTGTACGCGAACGTTCAAAACTAAGCTAAACTAAAACTAGAAGTTGTATCTCGAAAAAGTATTATATATTGTATTGTAATATATAAATATTCTTTCGCGAGAAGGTCAAGTGATTTGTTTTCTTTTATGTACTGCGGATAATATGGACATTCGTGTGCGATCTTGTGGAACTATTACAATACTGTTCCAAATGTAATTCATTTAATTGTAATCTTACCCTCTCCGGAAACATTTGTTCTGTACAATATCTGATTTAACACCAACCTGTAACAGAAAAAAGAACAATAAATTATTATTACAAAAAAGCAAAGGATTTATTATTTTCTGAGAAACAGTACTAAAATTTTCATTTTTCTAAGTCACACTAATTCTTAGCATAAACTATCAATAAACTATTCCCTTGAAAACAGAAACTTCTAGCCACGTCATAAACCTACACCTCCCCACTCCCCTTCGCCTAATCTCCATAGAAAACGCGCCAGTGCACACCTCACTCGCTGGCACACACAGAGCGCTTTCTTGAAACAACGGCGCGTGAAATGGAAACAATGACCTGTCATATGCTCTCGCGAGCGGTGAATGCGCCGATGGCGCAATATTTTAGCGCCCGGCGTTTTAAAAATTGAAAGCGCGCCGAGCGGAAAACTAGAGGCTTTTTGCGCGTCATACGCGCGGATAGAAAAGGTCCTTGAAAAAATGTTTCTCAATTAAGGTGAAATTTGTGCGCAACCTGCAAATTCGTCACTTCGACAGTATGAGTATGTGTGTGTCATTTTGTATGACAAGAAGTGAGTAATTATATATGAGGAGAGATTACGATACGGAGATGAAGAAAGATAATTAAACGACAATGGTTTGTTTGCATGATGGAAATGTCGTTTGATGTGAACTTGGACGAAATAATTTTTGAAAGGTATAATGAAGACACATGTATTATATTTCAAAGTCATCAATTCTGTTGCTACATCTGTGAATTAGAACTTTCTTTGAATCTAATTGCTTTTTTATGTTTCACATGTCAAAAAGACGTGTCACGTTATGGAACTCCAAATAATTTATGGTGAAGTATCGTGTACCCACACGTCAATTTATTATTCTCACGAAATATATAATTCCATTGCAAAATATTACAAATTAATTGTTAATCAAAATTCATTATGGTTCGAGTGATTCATCAGTGTCAAATTTAATTATATTATTTGACAATCAGTTAATTAATCTCCAGGAAAAGGAACTTATTTTCAGTTTCTGCAAACCTTTCGCAAAATCGCCGACAATGAAGCAACCAAATACGGCGCACAACCAAATATTACTTTTTTACGAAGACTTGCTTAATATCTTTACGTCTTTTTCTTCCAGACATCCTTTGGCAAGATACATGCAGCATTCAATTAGTACCTGAACTAACGAAACATTGCCGTTCAAAGAAACAGCCATATCCCAAAACATCTCGAACTTTAACGCCCCGGTGCTTAAAAATCAATCTTTCCCACACTAAAATTTTCATTTCCCACCGACCCAACCTCCACATCCAACAAAATGTTTACATTTCAGTTCTCTCTACCTTAAACACAAAACACTCTCCACTATACTCCCCGTTGTTTTTACCTCACTACCACACCACGACTGCATCATCGTATTTGCGCCGGACCGCGAAAACCGTGTAAACTCGATTGTGCGCGCCGGCGACGGCGCAGGCTACTGCAAAAAACTTCCTCGCGCTCCGCTGCAAGTGCGCTCGACTCTGACTCGGCGAAAATCGCCTCGAGTTTTTTCTCCCCATCGCCGATGTGTTTTCCACTCCGCGCGCGCGCACCTGTCATTCCACCGTAGACGTTTTCCTCATTCGTCGCATTGCTGCGGCGAGTCTGGCGTGCCTGCGACACGCATTTGTAAGAGGAAAGGCCCCCGGTATAAGTAAAAACGGAAAGGGTGAAATTTTACGTTCTTGCCATGCATTTTCTGCCGTGCGGTATAAGTATTTGCTTTTGGCGGTCCGAATTGGTTTTCGTAAGTTTTGAATGCACCTGGATTTCGCGTTAAAAACTGGGTGGCGATGGATATAGTGGAGCATAAGAACGGGGAGATATGCTAGTTATGCGCCGGACTTTGTGGGCCATAAAGAACCTGTCGTTACACCGTAAAATAAAAACGGCCGTAGTATTAAGGTTGTTACCGGAGTGGGGCCATTAATGCTGGAAGAATGGAAATGCAATAAACTTTAATTTTGTCGAAATATTTGGCCTATGAATTACTAGTACCACTGATCGTAAATATTTACTTCTTGCGCCCATAAATGTTTTTAGTTTTTCATGTATAATAAATCTACCTTTTATATGCCTATCATAATACACACGTGTCTCTCAAAGGACTGTTTGACAAGTACTTTACCCAATCATACACATTTTCCTCAATATTCCAAATTTGTCGAATCAAATAAGTAAATTTCATAACTAACTTCACAATTAATCGTGCCCGATACAGCCGGCACTTCGATTGATACCCCGCAATAAACTTATTACAAGGAATGACTTGATCGCGGTCGCACCGCAACTAACCCGCTCTCCGCTCTGACCCTTTATAATACTCCGTATAGCGAAAACGGTGCGAATTCTTTCGTTTGTGCGCGTGGGGCCATTAAGCCTAGCCGTAAACCTCCGCGCCGGCATTCCTCAAAAACCTACGCCTGCCGCGCCCGTAATGACTAATTACTCGTTTATTAAGAGCTTTGGCAGCTCGCTGATGTATACGTTGCTCTTTTTTTCTTTCTTCCAGAGCAAGTATGAGAATGTGTTTTGTCGCCGCGCAATTGTTGGTCCTTTGTGCGATCGTTATTGGACAATTTGCAAATTGGCCTTTCGCGCTGAGCTAGGCTGGAATATAATGGCTTCGAGAGCAACGAGACGATTAGGTTTTTGCTGTATATACGCATAGTCCGGGGGCATATGAAAATGTTTGGGGTACACGACAAGTTTTTGTTACGCGAGTGCGTGTAACGGTGGTGAGTTGAGACGGTAAAGTTTATTTTTAACGCGCCTCGTTAATTAAAGCGCGGTAGTAATTGAGTTTTTGCCGATTGTTGTGGATTGTTGGACATTAGGTGTACTTTTGTTATAGTTGTCATTTGTTACGCACAATTATTCGATCTAAATTACGAGAGTTACACGTTTTAACGAGGCACTATGTATATAATCCTCGCAAATACTTACGCGCATTCCGCTATTCAAATATCGGCTAATAAAAATTACAAATTACAACGACTTTCTCAATTTCCACTTAAAAAGTCTAATCATTTCCGACATTAAAAAGCTCGAATAAATAGCCGTTTCGGGCAAATTTAAAAACCCGCAAAGGCAGCGCCGTTGCTCGCCGATAACTTAGCGAGAGCGCACACGCCACTTACTAAATAAAAGCCGCGGACTTTTACATCGGCTCTCGATAAGAATCATTTATCTCCCCGCACGTGTGTGTGTGTATGCCGCCGAGAAAGAGGGAACGTGAAAAATGTCGGACGATTGATTTACGCGCACGGTCCAATCAGGGTTAGCGCGCGCACCGCCGAGTGTTTCCGCGATTTTAAAATCGACGCGGCGCGCCGGGTTTTTGTTATAAATAAGCGCTTTAGCGATCATTGTACGTGCGCGAATGAAACCTGTTTTTCTTTGGTTTCGTTAATGGAGCTGATTCGCGGGCTACCCGTAAGTTACTGGCTTTGGTATACATATAGTGTGATAATATTTCAATTGTATATCGATTTCGTGCATTCGCGTATAATCGTATGTATTATGTTCGAATTTATAGGAACGTGGCAGGTTTTATTGAGAAGCGATTTTTAAATTTTGGGAAAGGATTGAACTTTGAATGGATATCGAACATGATATATTATATTATTTCAGTTTTGTGGTTTAAACCTGAAAAATAAAAAGCCACCGATACTATTAAATAATATTCAAAACTGAAACAGCGAAAATGGCACAAAACCGGTAAAACGTAGCTCTATCTACGACAATATCCATGTACCCATTACTAAGAAATAACGCGTTAACATTTCGTATCTTCACAATTCGCATCGAATAATATTTCAGCCATCAACGATATACCTCTCACCAACCAATAAAACAATAGTAAAACCTCTCTATCCCCTTAGCAACCTCGAGAAGGCGCGAATTCGTCGAACGCTCGCTTTGTTCGCCGCATCTGCGGTGCGCGACCTCTCTTGCAAAATCCATCCATTTTTCGACGGATGATTTGTGTCTCCCTCGCTCGTTCACGCGCGTGCATAGGTCGTGCCGAGTCTACTGCTCCGAGTCATCTAGATATATTTTCCCCTTGTGCAATGCGAGGATCGCGTGCGCAGAGTTCGGTTTTGAAAGAGCCGATCGGTCGATATTTCAGGATTTATGGATGGGAGATTGAAGTTGCGGATTTTATGAGTTATATTGTGGTATTGATTGTTACCGCTTGATTAATAAATAGTCGATTGGAGAGCCTTGGATTGTTGAGCGTAATGATGTGAAAACGATACCGATTGACTTCAGTGATTGGCTGTGGGTTAGGTCTGCATTTACTTCTAAAGATTCTGTCATAAAAATATAACAAATTGGAGTGCTACACTCCATTGAAGTAATAACTCATTCTTATTCCTTAAAAATCATATATAATATCATTCTATTAAAAAGAAGAACAATATTTCCTGATAAAAAAAAATAAATAAACCATTACTGCATATGCTAAACAAAATAATCTATACTCTAATAAACATATCCACATCCCGAACTTGCGCCACAGCGCAGGCATTTAAATTACAAAGTGGCCCAATTACCGAACAAACCACAAGCCGCACGGCACGCTGCACACATTATTAAATCAGCGCGAGTGCAAGCGCGTCGCGCGTTACGATATTGTCGTCACACATCGTCCCATTGTTACGGCAACAACGCGCGTTTTCCAGCCCGTGAGAAATCCCCTCGAAAATCCAAACGATGCTTGCTCATTAACCGTGGCAAGTACAACGTCGCGAAATTATTTATCGTCCGCGCGGCAATGACGTTGTAACGCCAAGGATAGTAGAAGCAGTAAACGCCAAATTTGCGGGAACGAGCGGAGAGTGTAACACGCGGCGAACGAATCTATTATTACGGCGGTCGGGCGTGTGTGTGTGTGGTGTAAGCGTATAAGGTTGTACGAAGGAATTGCAAGGAACTGGGTGTGGATAACGAGGTCCTGCTGAATTTTATGAAGAATTTTCTGGGAAAATATATAAATTTGGCGTATAATTTGATTTGTAATAGGATTCATTTGTAAATATATATGAAAAATTGATTTTCTACGGAGAATAATTTGGTGGTATATTCGCTTTATGTGATAAATTCTTCGCCTAATTAGATATATTTTATAAATTATTCACGTCTCAGCGCGAAACAACGTGCCCCCGTAACATAATGAATAGATAATTACATAAACCAACAAAGCATTATCATTTATCCCCCTTCCTTCCATAAAAGCCGCGCGCGTCTCGCGCGAGCCGATAAATTCCTCGCCTCTCGTTCCCTCAAACTACAAATTTTAATTGGTCCCTCTATTACCGCAAACTCAGCTCCGAAAAAAATGGAAATACCCGAATCCGCGACTGGCCTAATGAGACTATATACCAGGGGCAGGTGCGCACTTCTCTCTCCACGCACTTTCATAAAAGTGAAATTCGATTTATCTGCAATTAAAATCGATTTAGGCGCCCGGCCGCCGCAGCCGATTGTTTACGATTTCACTCATCGGTTACCACAGTCGAGCGATTTCCTATGTATATGCGCGCTCTTACGGCCCCGCGCTGTTAAACAATCCACGCGCTGGTGCGCCGAAGCGTGAAAAGCGCCTTTTTAGAAGTGGGACCCCAGCTGAAGATGAAATTGCGCTGGGATTTCGCGGCGTGGAAAGTGTCGCGCGGCGCCGGGATGGTTGGGTAATTATTCGGAGGCGGAATTTCGTAATCTGTAGGTATACGGTTCAGTGGTGATAAAAATGTGGCGGATAGGTATACCGTTCAGGGGAGATAAAAATGTGCCGGAGTGGTAGTCTTGTTGATTACAAATAGAAATGGTTCGATTAAGCATTTGTAGCAGTTTAAATATTTATCTACTAGAAAGAATTGAAGAAATTCTGACACGGATGACGCATGATATATAATATTTTTATTATGAAATAATACTTGAAAAATATGGTAATTTTAAATGAGAAATAACATTATTTCCGCATTACTCATACATAAATACATTACATATTTGCGCTGAAAACATTTTTTCATCAAATGCTTTGATCAATCTAGTTTTACGTAGCATAAAACAATCAATCTTTTTAAATTTCAGTGTTTACAATGAATGAAAGTGACCAATCATTACGTCACATTTTGATTTCTAATTCTTACTATTGAACATGTTCGGGAACTGACATCCGTCAGTTTCGCTATAATATCATTTTTGTTTACATACACACGATGATTAATTCAAGCTATACTTTCAACGTCAATAGTACGTACAATATCACAGCTTGTTGAGATTATTATAAGAGAATACCGCAGCCATCTTTGATCGTTAATAAGTATGAAGTGCACAATATTTTCGACAGAAAGTAATTTTAATAATTTATTATAAAAATTATTATTATTAAAATTCTACAGTAAAAATGGCGTTCTCTTTTAAAAATCTGCCACATCATATAAATGAAGGTAAAGTTTTTTAAATAAATTACTAGTTGATATTTAAAATATACTAATTGTAATTATAAATATTTTTGTCATAGAATACGAAATAAAGATGAGAGAAAAACTTATGGTATTTAATACATTGAAGAATTCAGGTAATCATCAATTACATTTTTCAACAAAATAAAGTCAGTATATTTTTACAATTTGTTATGCCGACCTTTTAATATTACAGATGATAAAGGCAATATAATTATAGTTAAATAATTAGTATAAAGTAAAAGTTTTTTTTTTTTAAACGTAGACTAAAGTATTACTAATTTAGACACAAATACTAATTTAAATATTTCCAAAAAATTCTCGGAAGATAAAAAACGGGAATATAAAACGAAGCTTTCTAAAATAGATCTTGCACGAGCTTTAGTTGACTTAATGGTTGAAAATTCAAAACCTATCGTACCCTCACCATGTAACAAATTATTATTCGCAAATGAACCGAATCAAGATGAATCGTCGTTTGACAATAACCTTATACTAGTTCTAGAAAAAAAAGAAAGTAGACGTTTGTAGAAATAAAAAAAGCAAATATTTCGTCTTTCAGAGAATAGTTTCTCAACTTTAACGATTGACAATAACAATATATCTGGAAAAAAGCTCAATCGGCATCAGAAACACTTAGATGGAGTGGTTTGAATGAAATAAAAGGTTAGTGAATACTGATATCTATTTAATTTAAATAAATAAAAATTCAGAAAACTTTGATGTATACTCTGAAGCATGTAAAATAATTATTATTTTTACTCTAACGTATCGCGATTCAACATATTATCTTGGGAAATCGTTATTCGAAAATTGACATTTCTTTTGGCAGATAATTAAAAAACATTTATACATATATCAGAGAACACTATTCAATTTCATCGAAACAAATAAATTATCCACATTATTATCATATTTTAACTATAGAAACACCAAAATACTACTGTATCATCTGCGACGATTGCAATACCATAAATGAACCAAAAGCTTCGATATGTTTCAAGTGCAACAGTACAAGGATCTCTGAGCGTGAGGCATCGGTTATTACTTTCGTTTATATTAAAAGTTACAAACTGTATTCCTGTCAATATTGTGACTACAAGGTTAAATCGTTGACGAATTACAAAATACATATATATCAACGTCATTACGAGAAATTGGAAAATAAGTGTTCTTTTTGCAGCAAAAAATTCTTAAAAGCCTGTGGACTTAGACTACACGTGAGCAGATACTGCTCCACAGCAAAGTAAATATAAGAGTTTTATAATGATGAATAATTCAAAAAGCCTGTAATTAATTTGTATATTTTTAAATTTACGTCCATGTATAAACCATTTGCATAGGGTAATTTAATTTAAGATATTCATGTACTTGAAAAAATTAGGTAGCAAATTTTATATACACGAAGAATGATTTTGGAATCATTTTTATACTACTTCGTAAACCAGTAACCGACTGAAAATACCTAACAAAAAAAATTTCAAAACTTCATAGAATATTTTACAAAATATGTAGTAAATTTTCCTTAGTTTTAGAAAAATTTATTATAAAGTCTGCCACCGTTCTGGTATTATGTAACACGTTACCATTTGGCGACACTGTATGTGGTTAATATTTCCAAAGCTGTTTGTAATTTTAGCTAAATATTTTTCATCTTCTACGTCTATTGGAATCAAAAATTCAGCACTTGATTTAATCTTGGTAACGAAATTTATGATACACATGATTGAAATCCAATGTAAATATATATGAATTTTTCCATAATAGATGTATTAAATTTTAAGCAAAGATACATTAAATGTGAAATTTTGAACAGAAACGTATTTTTGTTATACAAATACATAAAATAAAATGTTCAATCTTCGAATCAATAAGAACCACAACTCACTGTTCTCAATCATATCTTTAAAAAAATTATACCCCACGATAATTACAAAACACAGCAATCAAGAGCAACCCACACTATAAAAGTATACAAACGTGGCTCGGTCCACTTCAGCCAAAGTAGAAATTTCCATTTTTATTTCCCTTCCCTCTAAACCTAGACTTCTATCAACAACTCGTAAAGAACCCCGCGGGCTTTCTCTCTCTCTCCCGCAGATCCATTACTTAGCCCGCTTTCCCAAAAACTAAATCAGCCTTTACCCACTCCGATTTTTCTCTCGATAACATAGCCACGCACGCATACACATACATCGCTCGCGGACGTTTGAGCGGAAGTCGCCCCTTATCTGGCCGCGGTGTGTTCGACAAGGCCCGCGTTTGTCCATTACCCCCTCGGGCTTATCTAGCGCGCGTGCGGCGAACGCCAAAGTGTAATTAAACGCGTGAGATCAACGCTGGGAGATTGCTGGCGCGACAAATGCACGTCTAAACGCGGATAAATAAACATTAGGGGCAGGTGCAGCGCGCCGTATATATACCGATTGGTTATATATGCGCGCGGGTGCAGCGTGAAACTTATTTCGGTCGATCGAAAGAGAGTGAGGCTTGTGACGCTAGAAAAACGTCGGAGCTGGTTTTTGATGGAGGTTTGAATAATCGCTTACAGCGAGGCTCGCATGCGTGGACGTGTAAGTATATGCGTATATAAGCGGGTCGGTTCAGCAGATCTGGTTGCGAGATAAGTTAATGTGATAAAATTAATTATCGTAATGTTGTACAAAATGCGATAAAGTTTTGTTTAGAGATAAGGTGAACTGAAAAGCTACAGGCGTAGAAATAATTATTGCGGTTTGGGAAATGATTTTTAGATACATTTTTAAGTTTTTTTTTTTTTAGTTTAATTTTCGTCGTTGTTTTATTGTTATAACTGTCAGAATACATAGAATTGATTTTGAAATCCTTTACAATATTAATGTAACCATTGCACAATATAATAAGCAAGAATGTTAATTGTAGTCCGAGATTTCGGTAGCAGAAACTTCTCAAGTGGAAATAAATAATGACTGGGCATTGAACGAGCATTAGGCGGAAACGGTTAAGGTCGATTGTAAATATAATTTCTTACGTTCGGTGAATTTCGCTTACCGAAAAACCGCATAACAACACCCGTACATATAGAAATAATTTAATAATGTTACAATCGCCATGCAGTATTAAATTTTAATTTTCTCATATAACAAAGCTACTCGTTATTCCATATCCTACTACATGTTAAATCCATTACCATTGTTCCAAGAAATTTAACAAATTCTAATCTCCACACAGTGCCTATACAAAAAATTCATTAATCGCCACTCGCACTTGCACAAATCAGCGATTGTCAGCGTAGCAAGAATGCAGCTACTCCACCCATAGCCGACAATTCCAGCACCCATACGTACAACACCAACTTCCTAGGCTCAATGTCAGCCGATCGAGGAAAAACGGCGGCAACGTTCCGCGAACTGATGTACAATCCTTCGTCGCCTGGCACACGCGCTTGTACCAAGTGAAATGTTTATGCGACCCAGATAACGTCTCGGCGGCGGCGCTTTTCGCCGGGGATTTATGGACATCCTGCGCTGTACAGGAGAGCTGACGATACCACAGACGCGTGACGTTGATGGAAAGCGCGCAGGGAGACTCGGAGAGGTTCAAGTGCGAGGAGTTGTGAAAGGTGGTTTGATGGTAGATATAGGGGTGGTGGGAAAGAGGATGATCCGAGGATGGGAGAGTTAGTTGCGGGATTTCGAGCTACTTCGATAAGACGCATGTTTGTGAAATTTTTAATCAGAAGCATCAATTAATTCGAGTTTGGGTAACAGAGGATAGGCAAGAAATAATCGGGTTAGAAAACAATAACGCAAAGGTTACGTCGAAATCACGTTACAAAATTGCGATCTTATATATATATACGGGTTTCGCAAAATCCATGCACAATTTGTAATAAGCAAAAAAGACATTAAAACCATGAGGCGGAAAAGGGTAACTGATACGCGTGCGAAATGGGAACATAAATTACGCGAAAAGGTGCACACTCATCGGGATGCGAATTTTTTTTACACACGCGTATAGTTTTGCAAGTAAGAAATTTAATACGAAACGCTGGGCTAATAGTAAGACAAAGTATATAAGGTTGTGCAAAATTTGATTGATTAAAGGTAGCTATATACGTATACCGGACTCTATTCATATTTTATATATGTCATTCGCATTTTTTAAGATTTCGCCTATAAAATATACACTTGTCGTTATAGAATCCAATAAATCTGCAGCACCCCAAGTGTTATGAATTATCATTCCATGACGTATGATCATTTGTCCTTAAACCGCATTGATCACCAAACTGAAATCACTCACAGAACTCCCCGATTGCAATTCCACGCCTTTCAACGCTAAAGCCCGTAAACCTACACACTTCCAATTCTTCCGCGCGAAAATGACATATCCACACGTTTTCGCACACACACTCACGTGACTTTCGCAACGTCCAGCCTAAACCCGCATTCGACCGCGATCGGCCTCCGGGCGATATATATACTCGGCCCGAAAACACATTCTCTCCTGCGCTCTCTTCTCTCGCGGCGCCTTATACTTATATCCATCGCACGTGAGCCACACACTATGGCACTCGCGTGCTTTACCTATATACAAACATATATACACACCACGAGCCGATACACTTATATGTGTGTGTGTGCCGTAGATATACACGTGAGCGCGTCACGTGCGCGAGGACAGTGCACCGGCGCGCGCATGCACGTGAGAGAGCTATATACGAGCGATGTGAACGGCAGTTCCTTTTCTTTTTCAGCAAGTTCACGTGCTGCGCTGAGACTGCGCCGTTCGTATATTGTTCGAGACTGTTGAGTCTGCGCGGAGGTTTTTTAGAAGATTATTTCTATCGGTGGTATATTTATCGGGTTTCGGTAATGGGAGGATGGATTTGTTTCGTAAGGGAAGTTTGTTATAAAATTTGTTATAAGGGATTGTAGTTTGTGTGGTG